>JAQQAC010012171.1:1037797-1083532 GCA_029783875.1 Phataginus tricuspis | reverse complement strand
GCACTTTCCTGTGTATTCTGGTCTCTCTTTTAGGGATAGTTGTATTTGCTGTATTTTCGTGAATAAATATAATGTTGGGAGGAATTTTTCTGCTAGTCCGTTCAAGACGCCATATTCCCGGAAGTCCCCTATTCTTACACTCTCTTGATGTATTTTTGAATTTGGTTTGCTAATATTTTGTTGAGTAGTTTTGCATCTATGTTCTTTAGGTATATTGTCTGTAATTTTCTTTTTTGGTGGGATCTTTGCCTGGTTTTGGTATTAGAGTGATGCTGGCTTCATAGAATGAGTTTGGAAGTATTCCCTCCTCTTCTATTTTTTGGAAAACTTTTATGGAGAATGGGTATTATGTCTTCTCTATATGTCTGATATAATTCAGCATTGAATCCATCTGGCCTAGGGGTTTTAATTCTTGGGTATTTTTTTGATTACTGATTCAATTTCATTGCTGGTAATTGGTCTGTCTAGATTTTGTGTTTCTTCCTTGGTCCATCTTGGAAAGTTGTATTTTTCTAAGAAGTTGTCCATTTCTTCTAGGTTTTCCAGCTTGTTAGCATATAGATTCTCATAGTATTCTCTAATAATTCTTTGTAGTTCTTTGGGGTCCGTCGTGATTTTTTCCTTTCTCATTTCTGATAGTGTTTATGTGTGTCGATTCTCTTTTTATCTTAATAAGTCTGGCTAGGGGTTTATCTATTTTGTTTATTTTTTCAAAGAAGCAGCTCTTGGTTTCTTTGATTTTTTCTTATTGTTTTATTCTCAATTTTATTTATTTCTTCTCTGATCTTTATTATGTCCCTCTTTCTGTTGACTTTGGGCCTCATTTGTTCTTCTTTTTCTAATTTCAATAATTGTGACTTTAGAGTATCCGTTTGGGATTGTTCTTCTTTCTTTAAATAGACCTGGATTGCTATATACTGTCCTCTTAGAACTGCCTTTGCTGCGTCCCACAGAAGTTGTGGCTTTGTGTTGTTCTTGTCATTTGTCTCCATATATTGTTTGATCTCTATTTTAATTTTGGTCATTGATGCATTGATTATTTAGGAGCATGTTGTTAAGCCTCCATGTGTTTGTGAGCTGTTTTGTTTTCGTTGTATAATCAATTTCTAATTTTATATCTTTGTGATCTGAGAAGTTGGTTGGTAGAATTTCCATATGTTTGAATTTACTGAGGTTCTTTTTTTGGCCTAGTATGCGGTCTATTCTTTAAAATGTTCCATGTGCACTTAAGAAGAATGTGTATCCTGCTGTAGATGTCTGTTAGGTCCATCTGTTCTGGTGTGTTGTTCAGTGCCTCTGTGTCTTTACTTATTTTCTGTCTGATTGATCTGTCCTTTGAAGTGAGTGGTGTATTGAAGTCTCCTAAAATGAATGCATTGCATTCTATTTCCTTCTTTAATTCTGTTAGTATTTGTTTCACATATGTTGGTGCTCCTGTGTTGGGTGCATATATATTTATAACGGTTATATCCTCAATTTGGACAGAGTCCTTTATCATTATGTAATGTCCTTTATCTCTTGCTACTTTCTTTGTTTTGAAGTCTATTTTGTCTGATACAAGTACTGCAACCCCTGCTTTTTTCTCCTTGTTGGTTGCATGAAATATCTTTTTCCATTCGTTAACTCATTTCTTTTTCAAAAAAATTAATTGACTAAGTAATTAAAATTATATTTTGGTATCATTAATCTACAATTACATGTGCAATATTAAACTACGCCCTTCATCAGGTCCCCCCCACCAACTCCATTACAGTCACTGTCCATCAGCGTAGTGAGATGCTATAGAATCACTACTTGTCTTCTCTGAGTTGTACAGCCCTCCCCGTGCCCCCACAACATTACATCTGCTAATCGTAATGCCCGCTTTTCCCCATTATCCCTCCCTTCCCACCCATCTTCCCCAGTCCCTTTCCCTTTGGTAACTAGTCCATTCTTCGGTCCTGTGAGTGTGCTGCTGTTTTGTTCCTTCAGTTTTTTTCTTTGTTCGTATACTCCACATATGAGTGAAATCATTTGAAACTTGTCTTTTTCGGCTTGGCTTATTTCACTGAGCATAATACCCTCTAGCTCCTTCCATGTTGTTGCAAATGGTAGGATTTGTTTTCTTCTTATGGCTGAATAATATTCCATTGTGTATATGTACCACATCTTCTTTATCCATTCATCTACTGATGGACACTTAGGTTGCTTCCATTTCTTGGCTATTGTAATAGTGCTGTGATAAACATAGGGGTGTTCCTTAACTTTTAGTCTGTGTATATGTTTGGGTTTGAGGTGAGTCTCCTGTAAGCAACATATAGATGGATCTTGCTTTTTTATTCATTCCATTACTCTGTGTCGTTTGATTGGTGCCTTCAGTCGATTTACATTTAAGGTGATTATCGATAGATATGTACTTATTGCCATTGCAGGCTTTAGATTCACGGTTACGAAAGGTTCAAGGGTTGCTTCTTTACTATCTAACAGTCTAACTTAACTCTTTTATGAAGCTATTATAAACACTGTCTAATGATTCTTTATTTCTCTCCCTTGTTATTCTTCTTCCTAAATTCTTTATGTGTTAGGTGGTTTATTCTGTACTCTTTTGTGTTTCCTTTGACTGCTTTTGTGGATAGTGGATTTTATTTTTTGCCTTTAGTTGGTATTTGTATAGTCTGCTTTCTTTGCTGTGATTTTATTTTCTCTGGTGATACCTATTTAGCCTTAGGAGTGCTTCCATCTAGAGGAGTCGTTTGTCAGAGGAAATTTCGTCAACTTTTCTTTTCTGGGAATTGTTTAATCCGTCTCTCAAATTTAAATGATAATCATGCTGGGTACAGTATTCTTAGTTCAATGCCCTTCCGTTTCATTGCATTAAATATAACATGCCATTCTCTTCTGGCCTTTAAGGTTTCTATTGACAGGTCTCATGATAGCCTAATGGGTTTTCCTTTGTTGTTGATCTTTTTTTCTCTCTCTGGCTGCCTTTAATACTCTGTCTTTGTTTTTGATCTTTGCCATTTTAATAATTATTTGTCTTGGTGTTGGCCTCCTTCGGTCCCTTGTGTTGGGAGGTTTTTGGAGTTCCATGGTCTGAGAAAGTATTTCCTTCCCCAACTTGGGGACGTTTTCGGTAATTATTTCTTCAAAGACACTTTCTATCCCTTTTTCTTTCTGTTCTTCTTCTCGTACCTCTGTAATGCAAATATTGTTCCGTTTGGATTGGTCACACAGTTCTCTTAGTATTCTTTCATTCCTAGAGATCCTTTTATCTCTCTCTGTCTTAGCTTCTCTGTACTCCTGTTTTCTGATTTCTATTCCAGTAACAGTCTCTTGCACCTCGTCCAGTCTGCTTTTAAGCCTGTCAATCGGTTGTTTCATTTTTTAATCTCCCTCCTGACTTCAAACCTTAGCTCTTGCATATTTCACTGTAGGTCTATGAGCTCTTGCGTATTTCACTGTAGGTCTATGAGCGATGTTATGACTTTTATTTTGAATTTTTTTTCCCGGAACATTGTTTAAATCTATCCCACCAGACCCTCTCTCTGGAGTTGTGTGAATGATTTTTGACTGGACCAGATTGTTTTGTCTTTTTATGGCGATCGATGTGTTCGTAGGCACGTGCCACGTGTGTCAGCTGGGAGATCAAAGTCCCTTCCTGCTAATTGTTTGCCGTGCCCTTCTCTGCATCCTTTGCTGGTTACCCGCACACTGGGAGGCTGTCCGTGGGATTATCGTCTGAGCTGCTATGGGCAGGGCCATCCTCAGGGTAGCCTAGAACACTGCGGGGGGTGGCAGCCACGCCGGGTGCGTTGTTTTCCTCTGCCAGGACGTGCCCCTTTGTGCCTTCCTGGCCTTGCTCCAGTTTCCCCTGTCCATCCTGGTTAGCTGTGCGCTGGGAGGAGACTTTGTGGTGCCATGGGTGGGGCTGCTGTCTGGCTGTTCCGCTGCTTTTGTGGGTCAGCCGGTCCGTTTGCAGCACCGGCCTGCGGGAATGAATGGCAGGATACTTTTCGCCGTGAAGGGCTTCACTCAGCAGGTGTTGAGGGGGTCCGAAATTCCTCAGGATTCCCAGCCTGCTGGACTGAGTGTGCTAGGACAATTTTGTTCAGCTGTTGGGTCCTTGTCTCTTTAAGACTTTAAAAAATTGCCAGCTTTTCTTTTGTCCCAGGGGAGCCAGCTGTGGGGATCCCCTTGCCATCTCCATCTCACGTCCTGCCCTTCCGTTTCTCTAATATCCAGTACACCATGTGATGTGTGTCTGTGCTCCGGCGTAGATCACCAGGGCTGGTTATTTAGGAGTGCTGTGCTTCCACTCACTCCCCGCTCTGAATCTTTTCCTCCTTCTGGTGAGTTGGGGTGGGGGAGTGCTCGGGTCCCGCCAGGTCTTGGCTTTGTATCTTACCTCCTTCGTGAGGTGCTGAGTTCTCCAGATGTCGATGTGGTCTGGCTGTTGTACTGTATCTTGTGGTCTCTTTTTTAGGAATAGTTGTATATGTTGTATTTTCAAAAATATATATGGTTTTGGGAGGAGATTTTCACCACTCTGCTCACGCCGCCATCTTGAGTCACACCACCTCTAATCTGTTTTTAATACCCTCCATTGTGCTCTTCAATGATTGCATCTCCGACCGGAATTCATTCCTGAGTTCTTGAATATCTTTCCCTACCTCCATGAGCATGTTAATGATTTTTATTTTGATCTCCTTTTCAGGAAGATTCATGAGGTCGACATCATGAAAATCTTTCGCAGGAATTGTATTAATAATTTTACTTTGAACCAGGTTCTTTGGTGTTTAATATTTGTATATGGCGCCCTCTAGTGTCCAGAAGCTCTACTGTATAGAGGTGCTTAGCCCCTGAAGCAATGTCGTGGTCGCAGGGGAGTGGTATTGGTGCCTGGGGGGAAGAAAGAGCTGTTTCCTGCTTCCCGGCTGCTATGCCTGACTACACTGTCAGAATCAGTGGGCCGAGCACACAGGTATAAGCCTCTGTGCTTTGCGTTTGTAGTTGCTGTAGACAGATCTTCCCTCTGACTGGCCTAACGCCAGGGGAGGGTTTGCCAGCTTGTGAGCCAGGTGGGGCTGAGTAGGCTTTGTATCCTGGAGGGGTCCTTGGAGCTGTGTAGCCAGCCAGGGCACTGGAACACCTGAAGATCGTGAAAGCTCCCAACCTGCTGGGCAGAGTGCACCCAGACAATTTTGTCTACCTGTTCTCTCTCCTGAGCAGGAAGCTCTGCGCTGTCCTTGCCCCTTTAGCAGCCCTCTTGCTAAGGGCTTCCTTGTTAGGAAGTCTCTCAGACTGCTCGCCTTTCTTTTGTCCCAGAGCAGCCAGGTATGGATCCCTGCTTTCCACAAGCAGCTGGCATCTTAGTCTCTCCAGGAATTCTGCCTGTCTTAGCTTTCCAATGCCCTAATTACGAGAGTACCATGCAAGCACCATGAAATGTATTTTTGTGCTCCCAGAGCAGATCTCTGGAGTTAGGTATTCAGCAGTCCCAGGCCTCCACTCCCTCCCTGCTCTGTTTCTCTTCCTCCTGACCGTGAGCTGGGGTTTGGGAAGGGCTTGGGTTTTGGTACGTTACCCCATTCCGTGAGGTCTGCTCTTTTCTCCAGGTGTATGCAGTCTGGCGCAGTCCTCTCTCCTGTTGCTCTTTCAGGAGTAGTTGTATTAATTCTATATTTGTATTCTATGCAGTTTTAGGAGGAAACCTCTCATGCCACCATCTGTAATCCTATTTATATTTTAAAATTAGACTTCTTATAAGGTGAGTGAATAAATTAGGTGACTAAAGGGCCGTGTGACATGGTGAAGTATGTAAAGATTCAGGGAGTGTGGGAGAAAAATGTTTTTTGAGGTTGTGGTTGAACCTGGGGTGTCCTGCTGTAGATCAGTGTTATGTAGGCTCACATCTTGGCCTGGGACCCTATACTGTTCTCTTTGCTGTTCTTACTGCCTTTTACTACTTGGCTGCAGTAATTTAAAGTTTCCACCCCAGTCTCCTTATGTATACTGAACTTTGAATTACTCATAATTTTCAGGTTTTATGAAATAGTATTCTTTTGATTTTTCTCCTAACCATTTAAAAATATAAAAACCATTTTTAGCTCACGTATTGTCATAAAAACAGGTGGTCGACTATAGTTTGCTGACTCCTCGAGTCAATACTAAAATGCCCATTATCAAGGATCTTTTGCTTGAAGTGTATAAAAACAGAGTTGTCGTGTAACAGACTTGTAGTCAGTGCATGTATTATGTTTTCAGTAAGACATAAATTTGTAGGTAGGGTCAAAATTTATAGTATTTCTGCACCTCTGGGTATTCTTTTGAAACATTCCAGGAAGTCTGGAAGTTGAAAGAATGTTGGGTGTTGAGTCTGATTGACTAGTGGTGCACAAGCAGAGGGGCTTTCCTGGTGTAATTAATAGTACTTAGAAGGCCCAAGGTCCAGTCGTGCTCTTGTCAATTACTGGCTGTGTAATGTTGGATGAATCATTGTGCTTTTCTGAGCCATGTCTGTCTTTCAAAAAGAGAAAGCAAAGTTAACACAGACGCTGTTAAGAATTACTGCAAGTACTTGTATACTTTAAAACACTACAAAATTGTCAGCATTGATATCTTAAAGTTACACTGTCATTTGATCATCTTTACAAATACCAAATAGATGTAGGATGGCATTATGATTGATTTTGATTAACTTGTGTCACCAAAATGGATTCTTGAAGAATTCAGCCATCTTGTAGGCATTTAATGACTACTAAACAGTGTTAAATACTGTTTTAGGTATGGGGAAACAATAAACAGTAAATTATTCTGTTTTTGTGAGCTGTAAATAAATATGTACATGATATACTGTCAAGGAGTCACAGGTGCCATAAAGACAAGGAAGGCAAAGGGAGAGGTAGGCATGTGGGGATGGTGGGTGGGAGGGGAATGGGCGAAGCTCGAGGAAACAGTGTTTCAACAGCGGTCTTGTGGATGTGGGGAGGTGGGGGTTTTCAGAGAGAGAACAAAACATAAAGGCCCTGAGGTGAGAATTTAGTGTTTGAAAACCAGAATAGAGGACAGCAGGCATAGACTGCATCAAGTCATGTAGAGAGGGGGGACTTGGTGGACTGTAGGAAAGTTTGGATTTCATTCTGAGAAAGACTAAAAAGCTGTTGGAGGATTTTGAGGAGTGAACTAATCCATATCCATTTAAAAGTGATCACTCTCCCTTTCCCCTTCCTCCTTACCAATTCTGTCCTGAAGCTGTCAGCTCAGGCCAAGCAAGGGAGCCCCCACAGTGTGAAGAGGGGATGTGAGGAGCTGCTGTGGCCCAGGACAGCGGGTTTGGGCCCACGTGGGTGAGGAGGGTGGCCTGGACAGAGGTCACTGCAGCTGGCACAGGAGTCGGAGCCCAAGCAGGGTGGAGACAGGATCTCTCTGAGAGGGTGGCCTATTGTGGGCTGCTGGAGCCCCCTTAGGGTGAGGGGAGAGCTGGATAGAAGGGAGAACAGACTGCATGGGGAGTCCCCACTGGGCATAAGGGGTGGCCTCCAGCTGGGTGTCAGGATTAAACCAGTAATCTGTCAACCTTCATTTCCTGATCTTTGTGACTTTGTGGTAGTGTTTTAGGCCATTCCGTTTTTAGCATTTGGGGATGATAAAGCACCAAATTGGCAAAAAACTCAGGTGGTCTGGGGAAAGTGTTCTTTGTACTATACTCTTATGCAATTTTGTTTCAAAACTGAAAAAAATTTTTTTCACTGTGACCACTGCTGGGGAGTGAGCCATGGGGACCAGGGAGGAGCTCAGGCAGAGGTCTAGTCTGTGTGGGTTGTGATCTTAGTGGAGGAGGTGAGTGTGGTCAGAGTAGGGACTTACTTTGAAGGAAGAGCTGCCTGGATTCACTGAGAGGTATCAGATAAGAAAAGAATCGAGGACAGCTTCTTGGTTTTCTAAGACTTGAGGGACTAGGGAAAAGTGATGTCATTAAATAATGCCATTAATTCATTTTTAAAAAGTGGTGTTTGTCAAAAGACATGGTTTCTAGTCTTAACAGCTCTTCTGTTGAAATGGTGTGTGAACTTCTCTCTTGACATTTCTGGCTCTTGGTTTCTTCACGTGGACTGCATGGTATAGAGTCTTTACAGTGGGACTGACAGGCTTCTTTAGCCATTACCATATCTTGATTTCAACAAGGCATTTGATAGTTTCTTGTGGCACTGTCAAAGAGCTAAAGAAATGTGGCTTATGTAATTGCATACCTAGATAGTTTTGTACCTCTTCTTCAAAAGTGTTAATGAATTAACCACTAACTTCAAAAAACTCATTAAGTGGTGAGGTGAAATACTTTGTCTTTGGTCCTATTTTATTAAAAGTCTTTTTGATCATTGACTTCATGAAGACATAGACCACTTGATTATCACATTAGTGTATGTAGAAATGTTGAGAGCGCCCTATGGTGGAGGATACAGTTGGGATTCATAAAAGTCATGCTTGAATGAAACCATCTCTAAGGGATTGTTCCTGATGAATAGCTTCAGTTAACTTCCCAACATACCTGTCTCAGCGTGCATGAGGGACTTACAGTAGGAATGAGAAGACTATTCGATATTGAATGGTAGTAGATGCAAGAATCCCAGGCATGATACCCAATGGGTGTACCCTATAAATGTCAGCATTCCTCCTCAGCCAAAGGGTGTACCAGCCTTGCTTATTCATACTGCACATTTACTAGTTTCTCAGTTATGAATTGTTTGGTCAATGTGGTTTTAAGGAAAAATAGTTTGAGTCCTTCCAAACAGTTGTTCCTATCGGGCATACATGAGATGACATTTATCTTGTAAAAAAGCTTCCTTAGGTAAAGTTTTCAGCCACTTAGCTTGGCTCTACTAAGGGAAAGGTGTGTTAACATGTCCTCAAACCATTACTAGTGTTGAAGATAGAGATATATTTATATAACATCATACATAAAAAAGATGTATTTCCACTTCTTGGAAATTAATGTATCTATATTTCCACTGTCCTTTTTAAACTATTCACTCTAAAGGCAAGAAACACTATTCCCTTATGTTCTGTGTTAGTGTGTAGCATCTTGTACAATTTTGTGCCGAGTAATTTACATAGTAAGTAACTGAGAAGAAAGACTTTATTGTGCTTGACATTCTGAACAGTGCCAGTATTATAATTTTATTTGCATTAAGAATCAGCCCTTGAAACAGTAAAAGACTGCCTGCAATGTCTCAAATAGGAAATACGGGTAGGTGTTTCAGAGAAATTTCTGTGGTTTGAAGTTTGAAACAGGCGGAAGTCATTCGCTACCTGACCTTTCCTAACACTGGTGGTGGTAATGCAGACTTGAATATTTATCACTGCTTGCATTCATAGAAGACTTCACCTCCATTTGTTTTTGCATTTTGTTACAGAAGTAGTGAATAGTGAATACCTTTTGCTAGTGTTTTCCCCAGCATAAAATTTCATCTTTATGTAGATGTGCATTCTTACTGTTTCTTTTCATAGGTCATTTTTGACCTAGTGTATTTTCTCCAGCTGCATCCAGGCTATGAGCCAGGGAGACAAGTTGTTGAGAGGGGGACCACTTAGTTGGGGAAAGCATTCCTGGCTGAGGTGGAGATGCATAAACTAGCAGATGAGACATCTGCAAACTTGAGAAAAAAAATTGAGGTGAAATTCACACATCAAAAAAGTAACCTTTTAAAAGTGAAAAGTTCAGTGGCAATTAGTACATTCATAAAGTTGTGCAGCCACCACTTCTATCTAGTTCCAAAATGTTTTGTTACCCCAAAAAGAAACCCCTTACCCATTAAGCAGTGTTCCCCATTGTCCACTTTCCCCAACCCCTGGCTACCACCAATCTGCATTGTGTCTGTGGGTTGCCTGTGCTGGATATTTTGTAGAGTGGCATCCCTCAGTGCATCCCTCAGTGTGCGACCTCATGTGTTTGGCTGCTTTCACTTTGCATAGTACTACTGAGGTTCATCCAGTTGTAGCATGAGTCAGTATGCCATTCCTTGTTATGACTGAATAATATTCCATTATATATGCCACAATTTGCTTAACCATTCATGCATTTTGGGATTTCTGCTATTATGAGTGCTACTCTGAACATATGTGTGTGTATTTGTTTGAGTACCAGTTTGCACTTCTTTCCTTATTTACCTAGGGGTGCAACTGCTGGGTTCTATTGTAATTATATGTTTAGCTTTTTGAGGAACCACCAAACTTTGCCCCCACCATTTGATATTCCCTTCAATAATGTATAAAGGTTTCTCCAAATTTTTGACACGTCCTTTCCCTTTTTCTTTTTCTTTTCTTTAAAAGAGATAGCCATCCTTGTGAATGTGAATTGATACCTCATTGTGGTTTTTACTTGCATATCCTGATGATTAATGGTGTTGAGCATCTTTTCATGTGCTCGTTGGTCACTTGAATGTCTTTGCATAAATGTCTGTTCAAGTTGTTTTGTTGAGTTGTGTTTGTTCCCTTAGGTACTTGACTCATATCATTATACGATTTGTTAGTATTCTGTAGGTTGTCTTTCCCTTTCTTGATAATGTCCTTTGATGCAGAAAGTTTTTAATTTTGAAGTCCAGTTGATTTATTTTTTCATTTGTCGCACATGCTTTTGTTTATGTAATCTAAGAGTCTGTTGCAAGATTCTTTACCCCTGTGTATTGTTCTAAGAGTTTTTATGGTTTTAGCTGTTGTCTTTAGATTGTTGATCCATTTTGGATTAATTTTTATGTATGGTATGAGGTGGGGTTGCAACTTGGTTTTTGGAGTGTGGATATCCAGTTGCCCCATCATCATTTATTGAAGAGATTCTTCTTTCTCCATTGAAAGGTCTTAATATGTAAACTTTTACTACTGTGTAAGTAATGGGTTAATTTAGAATTCACTTCTCAGGTAGATGTGTTTGAGAAGGTATTTGAGGGCCACAGCTTGGCTTCTGATGGTAAATAGGAATTTCTCACTTGATTGCAAAATTAGCATTATAAATATAACTTTATTTTAGATAGTTAAGTTAGTACTGATTTTATTTTGACCTTTGAGTCCACTAATTAGGTTTCTGTTGCATCAGTATTTGTTTATTAATTCGTTTATTATTTATTTATTATTTTTAATTTTTATGTTTATTTACTTTTTATTTTGATATCATTAATCTACAATTATGTGAGCACTTATGGTTACTAGACTCGCCCCATCATCAAGTCCCCACCACATACCCCATAATAGTCACTGTCCATAAGCATACTTGTCTTCTCTGTGTTGTACAGCCCTCCCTGTGCACCCATGCTATATTATGTCTGCTAATTGTAATGCTCCTTTTTTCCCCTTATCCCTTCCCACCCATCCTCCCCAGTCCCTTTCCCTTTGGTAACTGTTATTCCATTCTTGGGTTCTGTGAGTCTGCTGCTGTTTTGTTCCTTCAGTTTTTTTCTTTGTTCTTATACTCCACAGATGAGTGAAATCATTTGCTATGTGTCTTTCTCCACCTGGCTTATTTCACTGAGCATAATACTCTCTAGCTCCATCCATGTTGTTGCAAATGGTAGGCTTTGTTTTCTTCTTATGGCTGAATAATATTCCATTGTGTATATGTACCACATCTTCTTTATCCATTCATCTACTGATGGATACTTAAGTTACTTCTATTTCTTGGCTATTGTAAATAGTGCTGCAATGAACATAGGGGTGCATATGTCTTTTTTCAAACTGGGCTGCTGCATTCTTAGGGTAAAATTCCTAAGAGTGAAATTCCTGGGTCAAATGGTATTTCTATTTTGAGGTTTTTGAGGAACCTCCATACTGCTTTCCACAATGGTTGAACTAATTTACATTCTCACCAGCTTTCCACAATGGTTGAACTAATTTACATTCTCACCAGCAGTGTGGGAGGGTTCCCCTTTCTCCTCATCCTCACCAACATTTGTTGTTGTTTGTCTTTTGCAGGGTGGCCATCCTTACTGGTGTGAGGTGATAAACTCATTGTGGTTTTAATTTGCATTTCTCTGATGATTAGCATTGTGGAGCATCTTTTGTGCCTGTTGGCCATGTGAACTTCTTTGGAGAAGGGTCTGTTTAGATCCTTGGCCCATTTTTTAATTGGGCATTTGTTTTTTTGTTTGTTGAGGTGCGTGAGCTCTTAATATATTTTGGATGTCAACCCTTTATCAGATATGTCATTTATGAATATATTCTCCCACACTGTAAGATGTCTTTTTGTTCTATTGATGGTGTCCTTTGCTGTACAGAGGCTTTTCAGCTTGATATAGTCCCACTTGTTCATTTTTGCTTTTCCTTCATTTGCCTGGGGAGATATGTTCATGAAGAAGTTGCTCATGTTTATGTCCAAGAGATTTTTGCCTATGTTTTTTCCTAAGAGTTTTGTGGTTTCATGACTTCAACATTCAGATCTTTGATCCAATTTGAATTTACTTTTGTGTATGGGGTTAGACAGTAGTCCAGTTTCATTCTCTTACATGTAGCTGTCCAGTTTTGCCAAAACCAGTTGTTGACGAGGCTGTCATTTCCCCATTGTATATCCGTGACTCCTTTATTGTATATTAATTGACCACATATGTTTGGGTTAATATCAGGACTCTCTATTCTGTTTCACTGGTCTGTGGGTCTGTTCTTGTGCCAGTACCAAATTGTCTTGATTACTGTGGCTTTGTAGTAGAGCTTGAAGTTGGGAAGCGAGATCCCCCCTGCTTTATTCTTCCTTCTCAGGGTTGATTTGGCTATTCGGGGTCTTTTGTGGTTCCATATGAGTTTTTGAACTATTTGTCGCAGTTGGTTGAAGAATGCTGTTGGTATTTTGATGGGGATTGCACTGAATCTATAGATTGCTTTAGGCAGGATGGCCATTTTGACAATATTAATTCTTCCTATCCATGAGCACAGGATGTGTTTCCATTTATTGGTATCTTCTTTAATTTCTCTCATGAGTGGCTTGTAGTTTTCAGGGTATAGGTCTTTCACTTCCTTGGTTGGGTTTATTCCTACATATTTTATTCTTTTTGGTGCAGTTGTGAATGGGATTGTTTTCCTGATATCTCTTTATGCTAGTTCATCATTAGTGTATCGAAAAGCAACAGATTTCTGTGTATTAATTTTGTATCCTGTAACTTTGCTAAATTCAGATATTCTAGTAGTTTTGGAGTGGAGTCTTCAGGATTTTTTATGTACAATATCATGTAATCTGCAAATAGTGACACTTTAACTTCTTCTTTACCAATCTGGATGCCTTGTATGTCTTTGTTTTGTCTGATTGCCGTGGCTAGGACCTCCAGTACTATGTTGAATAACAGTGCGGAGAGTGGGCATCCTTGTCTTGTTCCCGATCTTACGTGAAAAAGCTTTCAGCTTCCCACTGTTAAGTATGATGTTGGCTGTGGGTTTGTCATATATGGCCTTTATGATGTTGAGGTACTTGCCATCTATACCCAATTTGTTTAGAGTTTTTATCATGAATGGATGTTGAATCTTGTCAAATGTTTTTTCAGCATCTATGGAGATGATCGTGTGGTTTTTGTTCTTCTTTTTGTTGATGTGGTGGATGATGTTGATGGATTTTCAAATGTTGTACCATCCTTGCATCCCTTAGATGAATCCCACTCAATCATGGTGTATGATCCTCTTGATGTATTTTTTAATTCGATTTGCTAATATTTTGTTGAGTATTTTTGCATCTATGTTCATCAGGGATATTGGTATGTAATTCTTTTTTTGTGGGGTCTTTGCCCGGTTTTGGTATTAGAGTGATGCTGGCTTCATAGAATGAGTTTGGAATTAATCCCTTCTCTTCTATTTTTTGGAAAACTTTAAGGAGAATGGGTATTATGTCTTCTCTATATGTCTGATAAAATTTAGTGGTGAATCCATCTGGCCAGGGGGTTTTGTTCTTGTGTAGGTTTTTGATTACCAATTCAATTTCATTGCTGGTAATTGGTCTGTTTAGATTTTCTGTTTCTTCCTTTGTCAGTCTTGTAAGGTTGTGTTTTTCTAGAAAGTTGTCCATTTCTTCTAGGTTTTCCAGCTTGTTAACATGTAGATTTCATAGTATTCTCTAATAATTCTTTTATTTCTGTTGTGTCTGTAGTGATTTTTCCTTTCACATTTCTGATTGTGTTTATGTGTGTAGATTCTCTTTTTCTCTTAATAAGTCTGGCTTGGGTTTATCTATTTTGCTTATTTTCTCAAAGAAACAGCTCTTGGTGTCATTGATTTTTTTCTATTGTTTTATTCTTCTCAATTTTATTTATTTCTTCTCTGATGTTTATTAAGTCCCTTCTTCTGGTGACTTTGGGCGTCATTTGTTCTTCTTTTTCCAGTTTTTATAATTGTGACTTTAGACTGTTCATTTGGGATTGGTCTTCCTTCTTTAAATAGGCCTGGATTGCAATATACTTTACTCTTAGAGCTGTCTTTGCTGTGTCCCACAGAAGTTGGGGCTTTGTGCTGTTGTTGTCATTTTTCTCTATATATTGCTTGATCTCTGTTTTATTTTGGTCATTGATCCATAGATTGCTTATGAGCATGTTGTTAAGTCTCCATGTGTTTGTGAGCAGTTTTGTTTTCCATGTACAATTTATTTCTTGTTTTGTACATTTGTGATCTGAGAAGTTGGTTGGTAGAATTTCAGTCTTTTTTAATTTACTGAGGCTCTTTTTGTGGCCTAGTATATGGTCTATTCTGGAAAATGTTCCATGTGCACTTGAGAAGAATGTGTATCCTGCTGCTTTTGGGTGTAGAGTTCTGTAGATGGTTGTTAAGTCCATCTGTTCTAGTGTGTTGTTTAGTGCCTCTGTGTCCTTACTTATTTTCTGTCTGGTTGACTTGTCCTTTGGAGTGAGTTGTGTGTTGAAGTCTCCTAAAATGAAACATTGCATTCAATTACTTCTTTAGTTCTGTTATTATTGGTTTCATATATTTCGGTGATCCTCTGTTGGGTGTATAGATATTTATAATGGTTATATCCTCTTGTTGGACTGACCCCTTTATCATTATGTAATGTCCTTCTTTATCTCTTGTTACTTTCTTTGTTTTGACATCTGTTTTGTCTCATACAAGTACTGGAGCCCCTGTTTTTTTCTCCCTATTGTTTGCATGAAATATCTTTTTCCATCCCTTCACTTTTAGTCTGTGTATGTCTTTTTGTTTGAGGTGAGTCTCTTGTAAGCAGCATATAGATGGGTCTTGCTTTTTTATCCATTCTATTACTCTGTGTCTTTTGATTGGTGCATTCAGTCCATTTGCATTTAGGGTGATTATTGATAGATATGTACTTATTGCCATTGCAGGCTTTGGATTCATGGTTACCAAAGGTTCAAGGGTAGCCTCTTTACTATCTGTTTAACTTAAGTCTCTTGTTACGCTATTATAAACACCATCTGATGATTGTTTATTTGTCACCCTTTTTATTCTTCGTCCTCCATTCTTTATATGTTAGGTTTTTTTTCTGTACTCTTTTGTGTTTCCTTTGACTGCTTTTGTGGATAGTTGATTTTATTTTTTGCCTTTAGTTAGTATTTGGTTGGTCTTTTTCTTTGCTGTGGTTTTATTTTCTCTGGTGACATCTATTTAGCCTTAGGAGTGCTTCCATCTAGAGCAGTCCCTTCAAAATATCTTGTAGAGGTGGTTTGTGGGAGGCAAATTCCCTCAACTTTTGCTTCTCTGGAAATTATTTAATCCCTCCTTCAAATTTAAATGAAAATCGTGCTGGATACAGTATTCTTGGTTTAAGGCCCTTCTGTTTCATTGTATTAAATATATCATGCCACTCTCTTCTGGCCCATAAGGTTTCCGTTGAGAAATCTGATGATAGCCTGAAGGGTTTTCCTTTGTAGGTGATCTTTTTTTCTCTCTCTGGCTGCCTTTAATACTCTGTCTTTCTCTTTGAACTTTGCTATTTTAATTATTTTATGTCTTGGTGTTGTCCTCCTTGGGTCCCTTGTGTTGGGAGATCTGTGGGCTTCCATGGTCTGGGAGACTATTTCCTTCCCCAGCTTGGGGAAGTTTTTGGTAATTATTTCTTCAAAGACACTTGCTATCCCTTTTTCTCTCTCTTCTTTTTCTGGTACCCCTGTAATACGATCATTGTTCCGTTTGGATTGGTCACACAGTTCTCTTAATATTCTTTCATTCCTAGAGATCCTTTCATCTCTCCCTCCCTCAGCTTCTCTGTATTCCTGTTCTCTGATTTCTATTCCATTAACAGTCTGCTCTTAAGGCCTTCTATTGATTGTTTAATTTCTGTTATCTCCCTCCGGGCTTCATCCCTTAGCTCTTGCATATTTCTCTGCAGGTCCATCTGCATGGTTATGACTTTTATTTTGAATTCTTTTTCAGGGAGATTGGTTATATTTATTTCACCAGGCCCTCTCTCTGGGGTTGTCTGAGTGATTTTTGACTGGACCCGATTGTTCTGCCTTTTTATGGTGATAGAAGTGGTTTCAGGCACGTGGTGCATGTGTCAGCTGGGAGAACAAATTCTCTTCCTGCTTGGTGGTCTCCTTGCCCTTCTCTGCTGCCTGTGTCTGTTACCTGCACACCAGGAGCACTCTCTGGGATAATTTCCTTAGCTGCTGTGGGTGGGGCAGCCCTTGGGATACCTGAGGGCACTGCCGGGAGTTGCAGCCATGCCGGGTGTGTTCTCCTGTGATAATGGCGCGCCTTCTTGCCTTCCGGACCTTGCTCCGGCTTTTGTTGCTTGTGCTGTTTACCTGCACTCTGGGAGCAGTCTCTGGGATAATCTCCTGAGCTGTCGTGGGCGGACTGGCCCTTGCGATAGCCTAGCGCACTTCTGGGGTTTGCAGAGGAGCGGCGTGTGTTCTTCTGCGAAAATGGTGCCCCTTCGTGCCTTCCGGACCTTTCTCCAGCTTCCATTGTGTGTGGTGGGCAGCTGGGCGCCCGCGGCCACCTTTGGGTCTGTCCCTGTTAGCTGCCTGCTGGAGTGGACTCTCTGTGGTTTCTGTGGGTGGGCCTGTTCTTGGGCTGCTCCGCAGCACTGGTAGGTCATCCTATTTGCTGGCAGCACCAGCCGGGGGAATGAATGGCAGGCTGCTTATCACCGTGAGGGGCTTTGGGACTTGGTTACCCCCAGGGGGTTAGGGTGCCTGAAGTTCCTTAAGATTTCCAACCTGGTGGACTGAGTGTGCCTGGACGATTTTGTCCAGCTGTTAAGCCCTTGTCCCTTTAAGACTTTTAAAAAGTGACCGCTTTTCTTTTGTCCCAGGGGAGACGGCTGGGGGGACCCGCTCGCAGTCTCTGTCTTCAATTTTACTTTTCCGTTTCTCTGATATCCAGTACACCATGCGATGTGTGTCTGTGCTCCCGGTGCAGATTACCAGGGCTGGTTATTTAGCAGTCCTGTGCTTCCATTCCCTCCCCACTCTGATTCTTCTCCTCCCGCCGGTGCGCCGGGGTGGGGGGAGTGCTCGGGTCCCGCTGGGTCACAGCTTTGTATCTTACCTGCTTCGTGAGGTGCTGAGTTCTTGCAGATGTAGATGTAGCCTGGCTGGTGTACTGTATCTTGTGGTCTTTTAGGAATAGTTGCATTGTATTTTCAAAAATATATATGGTTGGGAGGAGATTGCTGCCGCCCTACTCTGCCATCTTGAGCCCCTCCTATTGTATTAGTATTTAGTTTAGTACTGTGGAAGTGGGCTTATGGTGCCTTTTCTGAAAATTTACCTTATTCTCAAGGAAATTATTCATTTAAAAGCAAAACAGTAAATAAATATTATTTATGAATTTGTTTTATACTTTGTTTAACATACACATTTTGTGCATATAACTCTTCTTTTTTCCTCTTCCAAATAATTAAATTGGCAAAATTTTGGTGTTGGAGGAATTAAAAGAATTAAGGTGATAGGTGATGAGCAAAACAGGAGCATTAGTTTCCAGGTTTTATTCTTGTACCTTGTTTGGGTATGTGTGGTTGTTTGTGTGATTCTGCATTGAGAGAGAGAATGAGAATATATGTGTGTTTCTTTTAAAGCATGAGTGCTGTTTTATTCTTTTGAATATTAATCTTAAATGTTCAGCAAAACAAACCTACATATAACACTGCAACTAAAAAAGAAAACATAACTAATTAAAGATTTGATGAACTGGATTACTAGAAAAACACCACTTGATTATTTGGAAAAATAACTGAAAGAAAATTAAATTATACTATTTCCCATCGCCTGGGTTAAATTTAAGATTGGATAGTGAAAATAAAAACTGAAGCTTCTTCAACCTAGTCATTCATATGTTTCTTAAACAAGTTTTTAAGAATGTAGAAGAGATACAGAGGATAATAATGTTAAGGTTTAATATTGCCAATGGATGTTTAAAAAATGTTCATATAACCATAATTATCTAGAGGCTATTGTACTCAAATCCCTGTATTTTTAGTGACTAATGTTTATTAGTAGATAAGTCTACTTTGATTGTAACTCTTTGCTATATTGGAAATGACATTTGCAGTGATGAAAAATTATGTCTTCAATTAACATGTGCAGAATTTTAAAATAGTGTATAACATTTTCACAGGCATTAGAGATGTAAAGAGTGATGTGACCATTGGTTTACTTAACTGGCTTGTAGTCAGTTTTGAAATATTGATTAAATGAAGCAGTTTTTTATATGTCACATTACATTTCCACTTTTTTTAGATTTGTGTTTGTTTCAGTTGAGATGTGACTCCTTGGTTTACGTGAATATTGCCTTGTGTTGTTTTAAAATGTGGATTTTCCTTATGCACAAAAATTAATGTTTTATAAATTGGCTTGTGATCATTTGATTTGGGACTGTCTTTGGAGTACAGTAGTTAAAACTAGATGTGGAAATACTGATAACCTCACTGCTTTCCAATGCCAGGATTTTATACCAGGTTCTAGTGGCAGAGGCTGATGATATTATCCTTGAACCCAGAAATTGCATGCATTCTGCAGTGCTTGAGTTCAGTTTTCTTGAGAGTTGGAGCTTTACTCGCATTCTCAAAGGAAGTGAGGGAAGCATTAATTAAGGTTAATTAAGCTAGTGTATTGACTTCTGAAGGCCAAACTAAAAGTAAAGTTCTTTGCTATTAAAGATGTGACAGAAGGAACATAAAAGGCTGAAGTAACATTTCCTATTATTCAAATATCTTTAATCAAGGAACTTGGTAGTGGTATATTGATTGTGGTTTTTCATTGTTTTGGTTTCAGAAATCTTCTAGACTCTTAAAAGTTACTGAGGAAACCAAAGAGCTTTTTTATGTGGTTTATAACTATTGATAGTTACTGAATCAAATTAAAATTGAGAAATTTGAGAAATGTTAATTTATTTAAAACAATAACCCATTGCATGTTAACATAAACAGCATATTTTTATGTGAAAAAATTGTTTTCCAAAACAAATTAGAATAATGACACTTCATAGTTTTATAAATCGCTTTAATGTCAGGCTTAATAGAAGCTAGACTCTTATATATGCTCCAGTTTTCAATCTGTCACAGGGTTATTTTGGCTGAAATACATAAAAAAAAAATCCTTAAATTCAGCCTGTGTCCTTGCATCACTTATTTTCTTTAAAGTAGCAGCTTCATTTCATTCTTTTTTGAGAGTATTCCTGCCAGGTACGAAGTTTGAATAGCCATGGCTTGTCTTGTCAGTCAAGTAACAAAGGTGTTCGCTGAAAAAAAAAGGACTTGTTCTGCTCTCAACCGAAACAATTGCACGAGTGTTTTTCTTTGAGACATACATTGTATGCAGCAAAAGTGCTTCCATTTTATCAGACTGAGTGTGTCCTCAAGGTTGAGATTTAATAAAAGTAACGTGTTTTACTTTCGCGTTAAGAACACTTAAGTGAAGCTGGCAGTATCTTAGCTGCAAGTCCTTGTCGTTGCAGACTGCAGCGCTGCCCTCCCCGGCGCTGAGGTGCCCTCCCTGGCGACCCACCATTGCTTTTACACTGTCGGTGCAAATGTCAGCACAGTGAAAAGGGCAAATCATATCTTCTGTCATTATGAAAATAGTTTGATCTGGATTTCTTGGGATTTGTGAATCATTCTTTGGGAATTGCTGGGAGGAATGGATACTCCCACTATTGAATTGCTATGCAGGTCTTCCTCCCTCCAGAAAAAAAAGAATCAAGAGTCTAATTTTTCGGTATCATGATGAAGACAAGGGAACACATATTTATTTTTCCTATCATTCATTCTCATTTAAGCCTCTCAACTGCCCTGATACTGTTCTCCCTCATTTGCAGATGAGATAAACAGATCCTTAGAGGTTCAATAGCTTGCCTAAGGTCAGAGGACTAGTAAATAGAAGCTTGTGGGCTGGAACTAAACTGTGGGTGAAATCAAAGTCCACGCACTCTTCCCCCACAAGCCACAGCTGCCTCCGATGGATGCTGCAGGTCCTTGAATGAGGACAGTCTCTTCAAAGGTCAGGTTAACTGTTGGGTGCACTGCCTGTGTCCTCACGTCTTTTCCTTATCTTATCATTAACCTTTTGTTATTAAGAGCAATAGGAATCTTGATTAGAAACATGGAAACTACTAATGTTCACTTGATCTTTGATCTCATTTGTAAAGTTGGAGTAAGGTCAAAGAAGAAAATATCGCCAAAGCTAGAAGTCAGGAATGTAGTTTATCTGGTGGGCTGTCTGTTTTTGTAATTACAGTTGACCCTTGAGTAATGCAAGGTTCAGAGGGGCTGACCCTGTGCAGTTGAAAATCTGTGTAAAGCTTTTGACTCCCCAAAACTTAACTGCTAATAGCCTACTGTTGATTTATGGTAATGATAACATAGACTAGTTTCTACATATATTTTATGCATTCATGGCGTACCTTTTTCTTGATTTTTCAGTTTTTCTGAGCTTTGCAGTTTGTGTGTTTTTTCAAATTGTTGCAGATATCCAAAAAAATTTCCAGTATACTTACTGAAAAAATCTGTATATAAGTGACTCATGCAATTCAAACCCGTGGGGTTGTTTAAGGGTCAGTTGTTCTTGAACTAGTTTGTTGTTGGAGAAAAAGTAGTACAAGTGAATAAATACTCTGCTTTACCTAGTCCTCAGAGAGTCTGGATTGAATAGTAGATAGACCACAGAAGTCAGTGCTACTTTCCAGTCCTTTCTGAACAGTAATTTGAGAAATAGTTTCCATTGCTTTAAAGAACTCTTTCCCTTCAAGTTAAAAGGCACACTGTAAAGATTACCTAACAGGTGTCTTTTCACTTAGTGCATCATTTTGCTTTGTGTTAAAAGGCTGGGGTTTCAAAAGTAATTTCAGAAAATCTTTAGTTACTAAGAACTATAATTTATCCAGGAGTTAGGAGGAAATGGAACATAGGATCTCAGAATTAACAAAATTTACTGTGCAGTATGTTAGTTATGCCAAATAGAGTTAATTTGGATTTTTATTATTTGTGTGTTCATTGAGTGAGAATGTTTCTAGTCTTGCCCAAAAGAATGAGAATACATTTAATATTTATGATTAATATGAATGACATAATACAACAAAGGACTTTAAAGATTATCTAGTCAAGTGGTTTTGGAACTTTAAAACAGTGGAACCTTTACTTAAACTGAAATTGTATCCAGGAGTCCAGTATTCAAAGCGTGAAAGGCAGATGATTGAAATGAGAGTTGTGGGTCTGGAATTCTCATGCTTGTTTGGCAGATTTTGTTTGCTACTGCTGTGAGCCCTTGGTTTATAGTAATAAATAGTACTGACATGTATTGAGTGTTCATTCTGGACCAGGTACTACAGCAGTTCACATGCATAATTTCACAGTTTGAAAACCACTCAGTTTAGTTCAGCTTGTGAATTTTATCTCTAAAGAAATAGGACCAGAGATCGACCAGAGAGCTTAAAAGAGTTGCCCAGAGTTTTTAGTAGAGTTAATGTTATTAGAATCCTTGTAGTCAGTTTAGATAGGGGTATGTGTGTGTGTTGTGTTATTTTTCCAGATATGAAAGTAATATCTATTCATTGCTCACCCCTACCAAATGTGAATTTACAAAAGAATATAAAAGGTAGAAATACTTCACTAACTAGGAATCCATAATATTTTGGTATTGATCTTTCTGGTCTCCTTTATAAATATTTCTTTATTAGAAAATTGATATACTCACCATAACATTTTGTTACATACCATGTTGTTTAACCTTAAGAAGGCTAATAATATATTCTAAAGCATGTTCCCCTTTTTAAAAAATATTCTTTGTGAGAATGATTGCTTAAAAAATTTTACTGAACTTGAACAGTTTTTTAAATGTTTTCTATTGGTCAACATCTACGTTTGCAGGGTTTTTGTTGTTTGTTTGTTTGTTTTGCTATTATATTTAATGTTGTAATGAGCATAAAATTCCTGGGACATGAACTTCTGGATTTCAAATTATTGAACCACCAGGTGTTTTAAAAATATATTTGGAAACATATTTCCAAGTTGATCCTTAGGAGGTTTGCCAGTTTATACTTTCATGAGTCATGTTATTATTAAACTCTTATGAATTCTGGATGATGCAGTTAAAACAATTATTTTAATTTACATTTGATTATAAATGGGGTCAGACTTTCTCCTTTTACATTTATTAGCTGTTTCTACTTTTTCATTTATAAATTTCCAGAATCTTCACTTTGTCAATTTTTCTATTTGGATGTTTTTTTTCTTTTTAAAAAATAACAGTTCAGGAAACACATCCATGTGACTCTACTCTGCATCTCCTCCCACCCCCACAATCCCTGTCATACCTGTTGCCTTTTTTTACATAGTTTGAAAAAATATCATTAACTTTTGGCAGAAGTTTCAACTTTTTTATCTTTCAATGTATGTAATGTCTGATGATCCCTTCTTTTGTGATGTTATCATGACCATTGTCTACCATCCATTAATTTAATTCATTAGGTGTTGCAAAATGTTGATATTGCAATTTTATCATTCCTCCTTTTCTTTATTCATTTCCTGGACTGTTTTGTAAAGAGAAGCTTCCCCATATCAACTGTTTGATACTTTAGGTGTAGTTTGGATAGGAAAGTCAGTATGCATGCTTGATTCTTTCCTTAATTAGCAGATTCAAAATAGTTTATTTACTAGCTTCTTCTAAAATGATTTTCAAAAAAATTCCAGATTTAAACACGTTTGTGTCCTAGGGCCAGAAGGAGAACCTTCAGCCCTACTAAGTGACAGGGCTGGGGCCACCTCAGCTCTTGTTTTCAAAGACCACATGCACTCTGTGGAGTTGAGCCACATATTCTGAGATGCCTAGAAGAGAGGGGAGGCTCATTGAAGATTTCTGGGGAGTATTGCTAATTAATTTGTTACTGATCAGCTCAACAAGTATTTGATTCACCATGTCTTCAATGTACTAAGGATATAGTAGTGATCATGAAATAAATAATTTCAGATAAATGCTCTGGAGTTAGTAAACAGTGATCTGATAGTGAGCAAATGAATGTACTAGCCTAGGCATCAGTGAACAGAATAGTTTTTAACTGTCATGCACCTGGAGTCTCTGTAAGATAGAAATCTTGCCTTTTGTGCCCTAAAAACAAACTGGGGAGGCATTGAGTGGGGCTGTTTATCTGAGTTTGTGGTAGAGAAGGGAACTCCTGAAGTAGTAGTTGAAAATGGAGCTCAGAAAGTCTGCCTAATGCTTTAGGACAGAACTGAGTTCATTAAGATTTGGGAAGCAGTGCACTTTTAATTCTGCTAATTACATGTGATAAAAATTATTCGGTGCTTAAAATGGCCACAGAATGACTATAGTGAATCCTGCAGGGAAGAAAGCTCTGGCTATAAAGTAAAAGCCTCCAAACCTCCAATCACAGGGGCTTGTGGTATTCAAAGAAGCTACTCCTCTGGTTTCTTCCTGAATTTACTGGGGGCAGGGAGAGGAGTGTGGTGGCATCTACTCTTGGGAAAGAAAAATACCTCTTTTACACATTTGGACATGTTACCATTTTGATGAAAGTATTGATGCTGGGGTTATGGTTTGCGGAGTCAAAGAATGAACTTAGCAAACAGTCAAGGTAGGAGAGCCAAGGAGAGGCTTTTATTTAGAGATACAGTGAGAGGACAGAGCTCCTGGCTTACGCCAGGAAGGGACAAGGGCATCTGTAGTGGTGCGTTGTCTAGGGGATTTACAGGTAGTTGAGAGACAGAGCTAGGGGTGCAGACCCACCAAAGGTCTCTAAATGTTCATCTTTGAAGAAACACTAAGTTTCTTATCAGTTTTCTGGACTATTTTGCAGAGTTAACGTAAGAAATTTACTGCTTTGATTCTTTCCCAGAATAGCAGTTTCTTGGTTTGGGAGCATATCAATCAAGGCTACTTGTCTTGCTCCCAGGGTGGGCTGAGTTATTGTCTGTTTGCTAAATAGTAAGTTAAAAATCTTAACTTCTTGGGTGTTAAAATGCAATCTTATCTTTAAGGTGGAATCCTTCCTGCCCCTCACTATGTGGTTTACGGCTGGGCCCACCTGCTATATTAATTGCCCAGGTTATATATTACTTGATTAGGGGCTGGAGGAGGAAAAGCAGCATCTGGGTAAAGTTAAAGATAAGCTGGGTCTTTTAGCAGAATAAAGTAAATTTTACAATACCCTCATTTAATTGACACAAACAAGACATGGGCTGTGCTGAGGTACTTTCTTATCTGGGGAATGTTCAAACATTCCAGGCCAAGTTACTCCTGGCTTTTTAGTTTTAACAAATCTTCACTGAAGAATGCTTGTATTTCTAGTTTGATATTTTACTTTAGAGAATTAATGTGACTCTGACTTTGCTTGTTTAATATGGAGTTTTGGTAGGGGTCTTTTTCCAGAGGTCCTCACCCTACTCTGACTACACCCACGGTCCCTGTCTCAGTATCACTCAGTGAGCCTCAAAAATCCACACCGTAACTTGGAGCATGGAACCCGGGTCCTTGCTGCTTCTAACAAGGATTTCTCTGAGGTTAGAGATAGAACAAGATCTGCTTGGACAGTGACAGTACCTGGATGGCCCAGTGAATGTTTAATGAAATCACTTTAACCGTGCCAGCACGGCCAAAGTCTTCCCCTTCGTGTCCGCTGTGCAGTGGGGTTGTTCTGCCAGGCCTTCCCCATATAAAAGGAAAGCCCAATCCAAGAGCTCTTTCCCTCCTGCCTCATCCTTTCCTTACTGCTCTCCTTCTCTTCATTGTCTTGGCAGAGATAACTGGGTGGGTACCTTTCACAGCACTGATCATTTTAGTTCCTATATTGGGGAATGGGTTCACTGTTTGCTTTGTAATTGTGCTGCTTAACTTCCATATGTATATACTATACATATTCTTTTGTATATAGCAGATACTATGTAATTTTAGAGAAAAATCTCTTTATTCATATTTTCCATGTTCATTTCTCATTGGCTTTTCTGCCTTTGATACCAGTTTTCTCTGTGTGTTTATAGTACGTGGGTCTACTGTGTATGTTTCCCCTGACAGCAGACAGGAGGAGACACACAGTATGAGGCAGTGGGAAGATGAGTGAAGTCATAAGACATTTGCAAATTGAAGGTGATGGCTATTCTTTCTTCTGCTTGGGGTATTTGTGAGGCTTAAATTAGATGTACTTTGCAACTACAAAGGGCAGTGCAAACGAAGGGTCCTTTTGGAGATCGCAGTGAGGACAGCCACCGGGGCTTTGACCTGCCCAGAGTAACCAACACCAGTAGACCTATGCGGACATGAGGAGGTTATGTTTCAGTGATTTGAAGCTCTCTAAAAGGCATCGTGGGCTTCACTACCACTTTTTGCTTTGTGATTCCTGCTTGTCTTGTGTAGTTCTTGTCTGCAGCCCTGTCATGGTAACTAGAGACCGGCGCTGGGGCACCTGGGGCGTTCGTTCTGACCTGAGGACTTGCCTCCTTGGGTCTGCCTTTGCCGGGCCTTTTTCACTCCCCTTTTTTTGTTTCTAACTGTTGCTCCTCTTTGAGCTTCTTGACTCTCACACCAGGAGCTGTCCTTTTGTTTTCCTTGGACAGTTAGAGCGCTCTGTCTCTGCTTCACCCAGAAGGAACAGAGTGTCCCCTAATCTGGGGCTTTTGATTATATTTTTGTGGTAACCTGGAACAGTTTCTTCTTTTTCACCCTCCCTCTCTTATCTTCAGAGTGTTGTTTTTTTCTCCCTCCTTTCTTTCTAACTCCTCCTCCAGCATCAGAGCACACAGAACTTGTTCATAACCAGGGCACCTCTCAAGCATAAACAGCAGTGGAGATGAAAAGGCAGATGTAGTAGCTGGGCTCACGGTAGGGCCCAAATTCAGCTGTACTGAGCCCGGGCTGCAACATAGGGGTACCAGCTGAGTGCCAAAGAGAAATTGCCCCCAGAGCAGAAGACTGGAACAGAGATTAGGGACAGCAGTAAGGCAAGGCTGTGGCAGCAGAATGGACGGACTGGAGCAGCTGTGTGGTGAGTGGCGGTGGTGGGGGGTACCCCGGGCAGGGGGCCCCAGGGCCTGGGAAAGGCAAGGGCCTGTGTAGGCCTCAGTAGACGAGGCACCCAAGGGCACACGCACCAGAGCTTCTTATACACCAACCAGCCTGCCTATTGCTGTGAACTTTAGTGAAAGGCAAAGAGAAGTGAAGAAAGTGTGTAAACTTAATAAAGAAAACTGGTATCTGCACATAACTTATAAAGGTGGAAATGTGGCAAAATACCATTTGACCAGTGGAGCTGTGGCTTTGTTGTTTTAGGAGCAGTTTCTGACTTTAAAAAAGTTATTCTTAAACGGAGATGCAATTCATGTACTATAAAATTTGGCTATTAGAAATATGTAATTGAGTGGCTTTTAATAATATTACATAGCTGTGCCACTATCGCCTTTATCTCATTCTAGAACATATTTTCATCACCCCATAAGGAAACCCAAATCCTTTAAAATGTGTTCCCATTCTTTCCCCACAGCTTTTGGCAACTACCAGTCTACTCTCTGTCTGTAAGAATTTACCTAGCCTAGAAATACGTACAATATGTGACCCTTTGTGTCTACCTTCTTCATTAGGATAGCGTTTTTAAGGTTCATCCACTTTGTAGCACATGTCAGTATTTCATTCCTGAACAATTAACAAAAGTTGGCAAAATACACATAACATCCACCATCTCACCAGTTTTAGGTATACAGGTAAGCACAGTCACATTGCTATGTAACCCATCTCCAGAATTCTTTTCATCTTGCAAAACTGAAGCTCTGCGTCCATTAAACACTTCCTCCCCATTACCTTCTTTCCCTAGACACTTGCAACCATCATTCTGCTTTCTGTCTGTATAAATTTGACATCTCCAGGTACCTGATATAGGTAGAGTTCTACAGTATTTGTCTTTTTGTGACTAGCTTATTTCACTTACATAATATCCTTAAGGTTCCATGTTGTAGCATGTGTAGTCTTCATTTCTTTTCATGGCTGAAAAATGTTCCATTGCTGCAATTTGTTCATCCATTGGTGCACGTTTGGGTTGTTGCCACATTTTGGCTATTGTGAATCTTGCTACTATGAACATTCATGTAAAATAATTTAAGTACCTGTTTTCAGTTCTTTGGGGTACATAGGAGTGGAATATCTTGGGTCAGGGGCAATTTTGTGTTTTAACTTTTGAAGAACTGCCAAGTTATTTTTCACAGCGATTAAACCATTTTACATTCCTACCACCAATATACAAGTGTTCCAGTTACTGCACATCTTTACAACACTTATTTTCCATATTTTTGATGATCACCAGCCTAATGGGTGTGAAGGAGTATCTTGTGGTTTTTATTTGCATTCTCCTAATGACTAATGATGGTAAATGTCTTTTCAGGTGCTTTTTGGCCATTTGTACATCTTCTTTGGAGAAATGGCTAGTCAAGTTCTTTGCTTGTCTTTTAATTGGGTTATTTGTCTTTTGGTTGACTTGTAAGACTTTTTTTTATGTAATCTGGATAGTAGACCCTTATCAGATAGATTTACAAATTTTTTTCCCCATTCTATATATTCTTTCCACTTTCTTGATAATGTCCTTTGATGCACAGAACAGCTCTTCACTTCATTGCAGCCTTTACCTAGCTAAAGGAATCAAGAAGGGCCATACTGTGTGCAGGGCCAAGCCCTCTTTAGAGTGTGAATTCTCTGCTGGAAAAGAGTAGAGGGGCATCTCATTCTGCCCTGTGCTGTGTATAAAGGCTGAAGCAATGGACACAGACACTGTGTCTTTATGAAAGTGGGTTTGGCTTTTTAAACTGGGACATAATCTAGGTTTTTTTTGTTGTTGTTCAGCTTTGTATTTTATTTTATTTTATTATTTTTTTCATTCACCCTTATTATTGAGTCCTGCCCCATACCTCATTGCAGTCACCGTCCATCAGTGTAGTAAGATGCCACAGAGTCCCTACTTGTTTTCTCTGTGCTACACTATCTTCCCCGGGACCGCCCCCACACCATGTGCACTAATCATGATACCCCTCAATCCCCTTCTCTCTCCCTCACCACCGGCCCTCCATCACCCCTCCCCTTTCGTAACTGCTAGTTCCTTCTTGGAGTCTGGAAGTCTGCTGCTATTCTGTTCCTTCAGTTTTGCTTCATTGTTATACTCCACAAATGAGGAAAATCATTTGGTGTTTCTCTTTGTCTGCCTGACTTATTTTACTGAGGATAATACCCTCTAGCTCCATCCATGTTGTTGCAAATGGTTATCTGTTTCTTTCTTATGGCTGAATAGTATTCCATTGTGTATATGTACCACATCTTCTTTATCCATTCATCTACTGATGGACACAGGTTGCTTCCATATCTTGGCTATTGTAAATAGTGCTGCAATAAACATAAGGGTGCATATGTCTTTTTGAATCTAAACTTGTTTTCTGTGGGTAAATTCCTACTAGTGGAATTCCTGGGTCAAATAGTAATTTTATTTTTAGCTTTTTGAGGAACCTCCATATTGCTTTACACAATGGTTGAACTAGTTTACACTCCCACCAACAATGTAGGAAGGCTCCCCTTTCTCTATATCCTCGCCAGTATTTGTTGTTCCTAGTCTTTTGGATGTTAACCGTCCTGTTGTCAGGTGCTATCTCATTGTGGTTTTATTTTGAATTTACCTGATATTTAGCAATGTGGAGCATCTTTTCATGTGCCTGTTGGCCATCTGAATTTCTTCTTTGGAGAATTGTCTGTTCATATTCTCCGCCCATTTTTTAATAGGGTTATTTGCCTTTTGGGTGTTGAGGCTTATGACTTTTATATATTTTGGATGTTAACCCCTTGTCAGATATGTTGTTTACAGATATATGCTCCCATACTGTAGGATGCCTTTTTGTTCTGCTGATGGTGTCCTTTGCTGTACAGAAGCTTTTTAGCTTGATGTAGTCCCATTTGTTCATTTTTGCTTTTGTTTCCCTTGCCCTAGGAGATGCGTTCAGGAAAAAGTTGCTCATGTTTATATTCAAGAAATTTTTGCGTATGTTTTCTTCTGTGAGTTTTATGGTTTCCTGACTTACATTCAGGTCTTTGATCCATTTCAAGTTTACTTTTGTGTATGGGTTTAGACAATAATTCTGTTTCTTTCTCTTGCATGTAGGTGTCCAGTTTTGCCAACACCAGTTGTTGAAGAGGCTGTCATTTCCCCATTGTATGTCCATGGCTCCTTTATTGTATATTAGCTGACCATATATGCTTGGGTTTGTATCTGGGCTCTCTCATCTGTACCAGTGGTCTATGCGTCTGTTCTTGTGCCAGTACCACATTGTCTTGAGTACTGCGGCTTTGTAGTAGAGCTTAAATTGGGGAGCATAATCCCCCCAGCTTTATTCTTTCTTCTCAGGATTGCTTTGGCTATTCGGGGTCCTTTCTGGTTCCATATGAATTTTAGAATTATTTGTTCCAGTTCATTGAAGAAAGCTGTTGGTAAAAGATAGGGATTGCGTTGAATCTGTAGATTGCTTTAGGTAGTATAGCCATTTTGACAATATTTATTCTTCCTAGCCAAGAGCATGGGATGCATTTCCATTTGTTAGTGTCTTCTTTAATTTCTCCTAGGAGTGTCTTGTAGTTTTCAGAGTACAGGTCTTTCACTTCCTTGGTTAGGTTTATTCCTAGGTATTTTATTCTTTTAGATGCAATTGTGAATGGAATTGTTTTTCTGATTTCTCTTTCTGTTAGTTCATCATTAGTGTATAGGAAAGCAACAGATTTCTGTGTGTTAATTTTGTATCCTGCAACTTTGCTGAATTCAGATATTAGTTCTAGTAGTTTTGGAGTGGAGTCTTTAGGGTTCTTTATGTACAGTATCATGTCATCTGCAAATAGTGACAATTTGACTTCTTCTTTACCAATCTGGATGCCTTGTATGTCTTTGTTTTGTCTGATTGCCGGGGCTAGGACCTCCAGTACTGTGTTGAATAACAGTGGAGAGAGTGGGCATCCCTGTCTTGTTCCCGATCTTAGATGAAAAGCTTTCAGCTTCTCGCTATTAAGTATGATGTTAGCTGTGTGTTTGTCATATATGGCCTTTATGATGTTGAGGTACTTGCCGTCTATACCCATTCTGTTGAGAGTTTTAATCATGAATGGATGCTGAATTTTGTCAAATGCTTTTTCAGCATCTATGGAGATGATCATGTGGTTTTTGTTCTTTTTGTTGATGTGGTGGATGAGTTTGATGGATTTTTGAATGTTGTACCATCCTTTGGGTGCATAGGTATTTATAATGGTTATATTCTCTTGTTGAACTGACCCCTTTATCATTATGTAATTTCCTTTTTGTCTCTTGTTACTTTCTTAGTTTTGAAGTCTATTTATTCTGATACAATTACTGCAACTCCTGCTTTTTTCTCCCTGTTAGTTGCGTGAAATACCTCTTTTCATCCCTTCAGTTTTAGTCTGTGTATGTCTTTGGGTTTAAAGTGAGTCTCTTGTAGGCAGCATATAGATGGGTCCTGTTTTTTAATCCATTCAGTGACTCTGTGTCTTTTGATTGGTGCATTCTGACCATTTACATTTAGGGTGATTATTGATAAGTATGTACATACATTGCCTTTGCAGGCTTTAGATTCGCGGTTACCAAAGGTTCAAGAGTAATTCCCTTAATATCTAACAGTCTAATTTAAGTGATCTAGTTTGCTATTACAAACACAATATAAAGGTTCTTTTTTTTTCCTCCTTTTTCTTCCTTCTCCATTATTTATATATTAGGTATAATATTCTTCATTCTTTGTCTATCCTTTGACTGATTTTGGATGTAGTTGCTTTGATTTTGCATCTGCTTAGTAATTAATTGTTCTTTTTACTTTACTGTGGTTTTATTTACTCTGGTGACAGGTATTTAGCCTTAGGAACATTTCCAACTTTTGCAGTCCCTCTAAAATGCAGTGTAGAGATGGTTTGTGGGAGGTAAATTCTCTCAGCTTTTGTTTATTTGGAAATTGTTTAATCCCTCCTTCAGATTTAAATGATAATCTTGCCAGATAAAGTATTCTTCCTTTGAAGCCCTTTTGTTTCATTGCATTAAATATATAATGACACTCCCTTCTGGCCTGTAAGGTTTCTGTTGAGAAGTCTGATGATAGCGTGATGGGATTTCCTTTGTATGTGATCTTTTTTCTCTTTTTGGCTGCTTTTTAAAGTCTGTTCTTACCCTTGGTGGTTGCAATTTTAATTATTGTATGTCTTGGTGTTGTCTTCCTTGGATCCCTTGTGTTGGGAGATCAGTGCACCTCCATGGCCTGAGAGACTATCTTCTTCCCCATATTAGGGAAGTTTTTGGCAATTACCTCCTTGAAGACGTTTTCTATCCCTTTTTCTCTCTCTTCTTCTTCTGGTACCCCTATAATGTGAATATTGTTCCGTTTGGATTGGTCACACAGTTTTCTTAATGTTCTTTCATCCTTAGAAATCCTTTTTTCTCTCTGTGCCTCAGCTTCTGTATTCATCTTCTCTAATTTCTATTCTATTTACTGTCTCTTCCACTACATCTAATGTTTTTAAATCCTTCCATTGTATTTTTCATTTCAAATACTGAATTTCTTTGTGATTCAATCTCCTTTCTAAATTCATCCCTGAGTTGTTGAATATTTTTCTGTACCTCCATGAGCATGTTTATGATTTTTATTTTGAAGTCTCTTTCAGGAAGATTGATGACTTCAGTTTCCCTTGGCCCTTTTTCTGGAGTTTGTGGGATTTGGGTTTGAACCAGGTTCCTTTGATAATTTGGGTTTGTCTTTGTCACCCTCTAGTGCCCAGAAGCTCTACTCTCTGGCGCTCCTCAGCTCCTGGAGCATCATTGGGCATCGCGGGGGAGTGGCGCTGGTGCCTGGGAGGAGGAAAGAGCTGTTTCCTGCTTCCCGGCCTCTGTGCCCAGCTCCACTGTCAGAACCAGTGGGCCGAGTGCACAGGTGTAAGCCTTTATGCTTTGGGTTAGTAGCTGCTGTAGGCGGGTCCTCCCTCCGGCTGGTATGACACCAGGGCAGATAACTGCTGGTTTGCAAGTTGGTGCCAGCAGGCAGGGAGCAAGGCTCAGCAAGCTGCGTATCACAGTGGGGGGCCTCAGTGCTGCATAGCCAGCCAGGAGGATGGAGCACCTGAAGCTCCTGAAACTTCCCAACCTGCTGGGCAGTGTGCACCTGTGCACCTGTACAGTTTTATCCACCTGTCCTTTCTCCTGAACACCAAGCTCTGTGCAATCCTTGCCACTTTAGCAGCCCTCTTGCTGTTAGGAAGTCTCTCAGACTGCCCACCTTTCTTTTGTCCCAGAGCAGCTGGATGTGGATCCCTGTTTCCCACAAGCTGCTGGAATCTCAGTCTCTCCAAATATCCCTCCTGTCTTGGCTTTCCAACCCCACAAATCCCCAGAGTGCTATGCAATTTAGGTTCGTGTTCCCAGAGCAGATCTCCCGGACTGGGTGTTCAGCAATCCTAGGCTTCCACCCCCTCCCTGCTCCATTTCTCTTCCTCCCGCCAGTGAGCTGGGTGGGGGAAGGGCTTGGATCTCACCAGATCATGCCTTTGGTACGTTACCCTGTTCCATGAGGTTTGCTCTTTTCTCCAGGTATATGCAGTCTGGCGTAACCTTCTTTCCTATTGCTCTTTTAGTTGTATTAACTATATTTTCATATTATATGTGGTTTTGGGAGGAGGTCTCTCTCTTACCTCTCATGCTGCCATCTTTAATCCTCTGAATCACACTTATTTTTTCTAATCTAGTTTTTTATGCTCCATTTTATTCCACATAAGGTTTGAGGAGACTTTTTTTGATATATGTCCCCAAATGGAGAAATCTAAGTAGATAAAAATTAGGATCAATGGAAAAATGAGTAGAATAAAGGTTGGAGACAAGAACGTCCATTGGGAGTTGTAGATGGAAAGAAACTTATAGATGTTAAGGTAGGATTACAATTTAACATTTCTTCTTTTATGAACGACTATTTCTTTTTTAACATTTAACGTGCATTACTATAGTAATGAGAAAATTTTATGGTAATATTAAAATTCTGAATGCTTTTGTCAGACTTTGTCCACACTGATGTATGATCCATTCTCATGGTTCAGTTTGCTGCCTGCATTTTTGTTCAGTCCATCCTTCCCTGAATTTCAGTTGGTCCAGCTGCCCCCTCCCTCACCCCATACTGACTGTGTCTTGTACGTTCTAACCTCATCTTTCTAGCCTGAGCCTAGCCTCTCTGCCTTTTCCTTTCTGTTTGGCTCAGTCTCACTGGGACTCATCCCAGATCACTTGCAGGGGGAAGACTGCCTGGACTTCTTGTACTGTTTCTCAACTGACCCAGGACCCTTTCCTCACTCCTCCATGACCTCTGCCTGGTTCCTTCATTGCTGTGACCACCACGTTATTTATGGCATTCTGTCTGTGTGCTTTTCTCCTCCACTACATGAGGACACAGACTGAGACTTCCTCATCGTTGTCCCCATGTCGATACCAGTGTGTGGTGCAGGGTTGGCACAAATGCCTGTCTGTTAAATGAGTAAAAACGTTCCATGCCATCACGAGGTGCAAACTGGTAAATGTGGGCTGGATCACACACAGTGTGTTTCTGTACCTCAAAATGCTTAGAAACCTGGGATCACATAAAAGTCCCTTTTTCCATATTCTGAAAAAATGAGACTATCTGGCTGTCCCGCATGAACATTCTTTCACAACGGCTGTTTACCGGCTCTGGCTTATGGGTCTTGCCCCTTTCAGGGGGTTTGCCATAGTCCCTCTCCCTTGTTTTACAGCAGGCCCGCTTTACTCCTGTTACCTGCTGTCCCCATGAGACACTTGGGATTAGATCTTTGGCAAGGAGGAAGGATGCACTGCATCCCTACAATCAGACCTAAGTCTGTCTCCGGTTGGTCTTTTGTAGATGGGTTGTAGACAGTTGGAGGTTTTGGTTTCTGGCATGTTTCTGCAGTTCTCTATTTGAGGCTGGTTAAGTATAGAGCCTTACACTTTCACACATAAGAATAACAACTAAAATATACACAAAGTGCTGATGAGTTACATTTCTAAGGACATTACAGAGGTTCTAATGACAAAGGCTCAAATGAAGTGGCTAGTTATAGGGACAGTTTATCATTCTGAAGTTTCTAAATTCTTTTAAAATTTTTTTGACATTGTATTCTGTGTGTTGCTCTATGGTATTTTTTTGGTTAAAATAAACTTTTCTTTCAGAAAATACTTAATGGATTTGCTTAGAGACATTTTTAATTCCTTTATGAAATTAAAGATGGCATTTTGTTACTTATGTTTGGAATTTTAAGGCATTAAATAAATGTGTTTTTGATTGGTCGCACGCAAAATGTTTTGGCCACATTGCATAATTCCCATTTTATTTTCAGAGGGTACTGATTATAAGCCCCAATGCAAAGTATTGCAGCCAGAGGAAATGGGGCAGTATTGAAGGGCTTTAAGTAGGGCAATAATGGGATCCATTTTCTGCTTTTGAAACTTGACTTGGCAGCAGTATGGGCCGAGAATTAGAGAAGTGTGGGATACTTGGGGCAGAAACAGTGAGGGCTCCAATTAGAGTGAATGATTAGTAAGAGAGAAATTCTACCTGTTTTTGATGAAGTTAAGTCTTATGAGTACTTAGGTTAATTGTGAAACTCCTTTACAGATAAAAATAAGGGAATATTGGGGATACTGGCTGACAGTATCCTCTTATGCTACTGTGCAGATCGAATAACCAAAAGGGTAAGGTAGTCTCATGGCTTTCTGTGGGAGAAGAATCTTTTAGTTGAATAAGTGGAAACTAATGATTACTCCTTTCTGCCCTTGTCATGTTCAAGATGGAGGTGTCAGGTGCGTTAGGCACTACAGAAGTGGTCTTGCTGTTAGGAAGTAGTTACACCAGCCACCAGACTGAGACGAGCCTGGTGGTTAAAAGCAAGAGAGATTGTCTGGCTTTTAGTCATGAAATTTGCCATTTTCCCCCTCTGTGGTTCAGTTTTCTCTGCTGTCCCTGAAAGCCTTATTTACCTCAGAGGGTTGTTTTAAAGAGTAAATAAATAATTATATGCAAAATGTTTGCAATAGCATCTGGTATGTAGTCAGTACTTAGCACACATATTACTTCTACCACTATTACTATTTTTATTGATGGAGAGATCCTCAAATAAGAATTCTTCTGAGTGTAATTTATTACATTATGTGTAATTATTATAAGTAGAAATATTATATTAGAAAGTATCCAAAACAGAAGAATACTCTTGGCTTCAGATTACATTAAGAATTTTGCATTACAGCTTTGTAGATGCTTATCAGAATGAAGACTAAATTGAAGTCCATATATATAGTTAAATGGAAGTCAGTACATGTCCACCATTCCCTTAAGGTAGCCCCCTGCTGCTCTTGATTGCCTAAAGAGAAGTTCCATGTATAGTATTTTCCACATAACGTGTATGAACATTTTTACATATAAAGAGTGTGCACCAGAAGCGTTGTCTAGAGCACTCTGAGATCATAACCCTGTGAATGCTTGGGAGATGAGACGAAGATGGGAGAGCAGGAGAAGTGCTCGGGTGCCACTCGGTCTGTTTCACAGGTGGTTGTTGGTGAAGGGAGGACAGGGCTTGTTTCCAGTATATTTTTTATTCCCTTTATTACAGAATTAATTTCTATGAGAACAGTATTATAAATCGTCATGACCTCCATGGGAGCAACAAAAGCTATCACCTCAGACTTATAACTTTGGGATGTACTGAGGTGATAATACAGCCTTCCACTTTGCCGAGCCATTTAGCTTGTATTATCTTGTGTCATGCTCACTATGGTCTTATGAGGTAAGTATTTTTACTATATTCTGTCTTTTTATTCATTATTTTATTTCTTTTATATTCTGTTTTTTAAGGTAGAACCAAGTTTATTAATGATAGACTGTATAACAACTGCTCTCAAGTGTAAAAAAAAAAAGGGTGATGAGTTAACTGTCAGGGATAGTAGGTAATTTGAATTTTAGGAGCTATCATTCAAGTCCAGGCACTTGGCCAGAGCACATCTTCATCACCAGGGTGTATCCTACTTCACTGTTAAATTATTATGATGGTGATTAAAAAATATATATATTTAATTATAAGATAGATGTATATTTATAGTCAAATGTAGGAAATTCAGAATTGTAAAAAGAAAAAAGCCCCATGGAAAGTGTACCACTCACACAACCATTTGGAATATAAATTCATCTGGGTTTTATATCATACTTATATTTATGAAAGACTTGTGAAAGTCATGTTCATAGAGGTATACCTTTGGTACTTTTCCTCAAAGGCATATTTTTCTGTGTAAAAGTATAGTATAAAAAGTAAGATTTACACAATACTTGGGAACCACAGGAGTGGGTAGCCCTGAGTGAATGAATGTTTGCTGCCAGTGAGTGCCGAGTGGGGCGGAGGCTTTTCTCACCTGCCCGTTCTTGCTACGATTCATCAGGGTCCCAGGTCGGCAGCCTGCCAGAGTAAGTTCTGGAGTAAACCACTTACATACTGGAAATCATTCGATTCTATATCCCTTTTTTGGCTTATCACTTGTTTATCCTTTTTAAAAGACCACGGAATTCTTTAATAATGAAGTTTTCTCACATGTATCCACTGTAGCAGGTGGAATGGTATTTGTACTTACAAAATTTTCTAGTCAGGCTCTGCTAAAATAGCATTAAAAATTAATTACTTTAATTAATAACCCCTCCCTCGCCCCTGTTGGGGAAGTCATGGCTAAGGTAGTTCATTATCTCTTGGATTATACAGTCTGACCCTTATACTAAGACCTCCTTTTGAGCTGAGGCCTTTATGTTTCCAGGCCACGTTCAGTTGCACCTGCGTGATAGGTGGTCCCTTTCTTCACTAAGCAGAGTTGTGAAGTACGAGGGAAGGGGTTGTATTCCTTTCTCAGAACTGGGGTGACATGATGTTTGATGCCTGACCATAAATGTGAGTTTGCATTTCCGTAATCAACATGTAAGTTATGTCTAGTCATTCCTTTTTTTCAGTATTGTAGTTACAACTCCCTTTCTTGGTATTATTTTCTTTTATGTGAATGCTCCTGTGATGGTGTTATTGTTCAAATTCTGAGAAATTTATGATGTGTTCCTCATTTTCTTCTTAAAAGTTACTCTCTGCTTAAGTTAGAGATGTACACAACATTAAAATGGATTGCAGACATTAAGACATTTGTAAGTGAATGTTTTGGTTAAATGGTTTTCCAACTGAAGGTGGCGTCTTGTCAACAAGGGGGCAAGCAGTCAGCCAACATGTCTTTCTCCATGACGTTTTTCTCTTTGCTCAGGCAGAGTAACAGCCTGCTACTTTAAGGGTAGAAAACACCTCTCCTCTTTCCTTCGTGAGACTTTAAAAGAAAGTTGTTTGCCTGTCTGAAAAGAATTGACTGGGAGATGATTGTGGTGTGGTCTCTAAAGTTAAGAAATTTCTCTTAAACAATTTGGTTTTAACAATATGTCCTTTGCAATAATAATTCACAGTTAAGACTTTTCTTAATATTCTGAAACAATGGTACTTTTGGTAAATACATTTAGAAGTATGGAGTGAGAGTACAGAAACAGATGACCCTCCAGGGCCTGATTAAGTCTTTTAAAAGCTGAAAGCTCTGTGCCTCTTTTCTCTCCTTGCCAAATGAAAAATGACAGAAGCCCAGCAGAATTCTCATTGTTATCCATGGCTTTAAAAAATACACAAAATATCAGTCTTAAAGAACAAAGCACTCTTAATTGTTTGGTACTCCTCTTTTGTTGGATCCCTAAACATATAGAAGGGAAACAGAGTATGCCACCCAAAATAAGCCATTCTGGCAAAAAGATTGTTTTGAGCTGAAGGCAGTTAGCTCTCTGCCTTCCTCTACTTTCTGTCTAAAAGCAGGATATAAATTTCCATTTCTAATACCTGGAAGAGGGGAATGACTATCTACATTAACAAGCCTTACTAAACAGCCCTCATTTACTATACGTATCCTAGTCACTCCACACCCTTGCAAAAGCCCCAAACCCCTTGTCTTTTGTTTAGCGTCTCCATACTTTGTCACCACCCTTTATTAAAATGGTGTATAAACCGATCCCCTTGAGTTTACGCATCATTTAGTTTTCCTTTAAGTATGCATGTTGTGTGTGTAAATAAACTTTTTTTCCCTTGTTAATCTTTTATCCATATGATTTGTGGGTCCCGGGCACTGAACCTAAGGAGGATAGAGAAATTTTTTTCTCCTCTGCGTTGTCCTTTAACTGCTTCCTTTTATGTAATTCGGCACTGACTCTCTCCCAGATGATACAAAAGTTAACAAAACAAGAATGAAGAAGAGAGCATAGTTTTTCAGGAAGAAGTTTTTTGTTTTTCAAAGTTATTTCTCTAGAATAAACCAAATATTAGTTCTTTTTTATGGTCCTATGTATGCTGTTATGATAAAATAATGTGCAGCAGGATTTTTGTTAAGTAAACATCCTATATTTTCACCATCTAAGGCTTTGAGAGCACAGAAATCCATTAAAATAGGTACTTGACCTGAAGCATTTTGAGCAATAGTGATTTATTGCCATAGTCTAGATTCTTCTAGAGTCTAGACTGGAGTGATAGTTTATATGTTTCAATTGGGTCAATTACGTCAGGGATCTTCTTTAGCTATGTGGAAGTCTGGTTTTAAACCATATACTTTCTGATTTATCTCTAGTCTAGGAAGTCTTTAGTTTTTCTTTTACTAAGGAGATGTCTTTCTGAGGGGATCTGTAGGCATTGGGTGGCAATTACTAATAGCAAGCTGGCGCCAGCACAGTCCTGAGGTGCCCAGAGTGGATCACTTTGTATTTCATTAGTCTCTGATTCCTGTAGTCACAATACTAAATGAAAAGCTAGAATAAATATTTTGGTTTTTCAGTTTGTCATTTTTTCTTACCATTAGTCATCTGACTAAGGCTTGGGGTATTACCTAATAGGAAACGAAGGGTTAAGACAAAACACAGTCTCAAGTCCTTGGGTAAGGCATTTCTATTTACTGTAGTGTGTGTACACTGCTGCCTTGTTCCAAAAAGAACTTAAGGTGGCACTTCTCAGTTTTTATGGTCTGAGTAAGACTTATTTGTAAATACCCTTCGCAGTCTCAAGTTAAAATGAATCTGGCTCCAGATGGTGTGTGTAGTTACTCCAACAAAGCTGCCATTGTATCTCTAGGTCTTGTTACACTTTTAGGGTTCGAATATGTTTACTGGTCATAAATCTTTATTCTTTGTGGTTAGAATCAGTTTTGACATTGGCCAAAAGTTATTGAGCGCCATGTCTGGTGAATAACCTGGATAGGCAGTCTGGGTTGTTAAGAGCTTTTGGTTTATTGTTGTGGACTCATGGACTACGAGCCAGAACGTTTTCAGGATAATGAAACCAGTCTCTGAGCCACAGTTAACTCCTTGTTTCGTCAGCAGACCTGAACAATGGGTTCCATTGACTCTTGCTCTTTGTAGAATGCTTCTGCCTTAGCAGTGCCACTGAAATCAAATACACAAGTTAACATTGTCCTTACTTGTGATTTTGATACAGATGTTTTCTTGTTTTGGACTGCAGCAAAGTTTTTAATTGCAAATTTCTTATTTTCAGGTCTCAAAACTTGTATCATTAGTTTTACTAATTTTCTCAAAATGTTATTTATTTATTTAGCTATTAATGAAAGACCCACAACAGAGAACAGGTTCTAACTGCTTTTCATTGCTTAGTGAAAATGTTTGGAACAATCTTAACCAACTTTCCATATATTTATTTGCCACTCCCCCCTCACCACCGCCCACTCCAACTTTTCTTGTGTTCTGATTTTCCTGTGTAATCATTCAATTGGATCAATCACATTATTTGATAGCATTTTATATATGAGGAAACAGACTTATGGTAGATGAGACATATTTAATTTAAGGAATCAGAGATACCTAAGGAGTCAAAATGTAAATCTCAATTTTCTGACTCTAATTTTGAGGGTTTTTTTGCAGTGCATAATCCTGCCATGATGGAATCAGTCTTTAATTTTCTTATAGTAATGTGAAAGTTAAGCACTTTCCCCTTGTATTTCCATGTATTTTACTTGTGGATTTAATGCCACACAAAATTAAATGTTAATTTTTTCCTAGTAAGTTCATTTTCATATTGACAGGGAGCTTAGACATGCATTATCTCAAATGATTTGTGTTTGACCTTGAAAACAGTTGTGTCGCAGGAAAAAGTTACAGTACATTCCTCCCGTGTCTGTTCCCTTTGTTTCCATAAATCATGTCAGAAAATCAGTTACATTTTAGTCATATTTGTGTTTGGTGTTTGTGCCTAAACATTAGTTTGGCCTAGTCATGATGTATATTTTGTGTTCTAGAATTTCTTTTTAGTTAATTTGTGCATTTAAATTAGGTTGAAGATTTGTTAAATATAATGTTTCATTTTTTATGGTATCTCATGTGCTTGTAACTTAAAGAAGTGATCGTTTTTATTTTGGAGATATTTTAGACTGGTGTAAATGTTTGTGTTGTAGACTAAGATATATTTACTTGGATGGGAGTAGCTCCTGTCACCTGCCACTGCATCCATCCCCTGGGGATGAGACACCTGCATGGGTGGCAGCTTCATCGGGGGTCTGAGTGTTGAAGGGTGAGTCCCCAAATAAAAACCAGAATACCCTACTGCAGGCGAGAAGATTGGATGAGACCATGCCAGAACTAGCACATGTTCACCAGAAATCCATTATATGATCATCTTGGCTTAGGAGATGGTAGACTTGCCTCCTTATTCTTCTATAGTGACAGTTAAATATTCAGCTCAAATACAATCACCTCCAGCTCTTCACACATATAGAGGATTCTTCTAACACTCTTGTTCTATACAGATGGATATTTTTAAAAATGTCCCCTCATTCTGGGCTTTAATGGTTCCCTCGCTTCCTCTTTTAACTTTAGAGCAACCATAAATTTACTCTGAGAAGAGCCCCAGGAATTATTAGGTCTTGTGGGAAAGGGTGCATTGTCCCCAAGAATTTGCTGTGGCCCTTCACTGCCTATTGATTGGCAAACATTTAGCAACTGTGTTCTCAGTTTTTGTCCACAAGTGTCACATTAAGCACCCTGCCACACACAAACTCTCAAAAACTCAGTGGAAAGTTTATATGAAAGATTATGTGAAGGACATGAAATCCATCCATCCTGCTGTCATAGTCTAAATTTTTATGATTGTATTCAGCTAAGCAATTTTGGTGACCCGCATTCCTGGAAGCATTGTATCAAAATGGGTTATGTTCCTTGTGGGACGAAGGGACCATTGTATCTTTCCTGTGCCCGTCGTACAACATAAGGTTACTATTTCTAATTTTTTAAAGTTCTTCAAAAGTTTAAAAAGTTCCTCTCTCAGGTAATCAAAATGTACTTATTTTTCTTAACTAGACGTAGATATGTTAGCTGTAGTGCTTTTAGGTTCCAGTTTTTTTGGTAGGCTTTAGGATGTAAAAGATAAAGGGTAATATCAAAATAGGCCATTAAAATATAGTTAAATAGAAAAAAGTACAGAATATCATAGCACCAAGTCTTAAACCTTAAAGATAAAAAACCAAGGCCTAACAAATTTCAGCATCTTTCCTAATGTTTATAAAACTAAGAAGGGCTTGGGATCGTCCCTGTTTTATGACTCGTTGCAGTATCTCACACCTCCCTTGAAGTTTTTGGGATTACTGAGGTTACTGGGAGCACATGCTGATGCTTAGGTTGTGGGAGGACGATGAGAGCCAGGGAAGCAGGCTGTGCTCTGTGTCAGGTGTTACAGAAGTTGGGAAGAATGACCGCTGAGCATTACCTGTTAATTTGGTCATCATCACTGACAATCCTGTTGAGTGCCTGCTGTATTAAGGGTGTTGTGTTTTGAGTTCTTAGGAGTAGAGGGAGGAGGACCTTGCCATCAAGGGCTTATGGCCAAGGTGTGAGGGATAAGGTAAGGTGAGCCTTTGCAAACGTTAGCAGTGATAGACATGATCAGATGACCTCTGAGGCCTCCTTCAACTTTAAGAATCTGTGACTCTTTCGCAAGCTGCCATTTATTGGACTTCTCCCCCAGGGTAGAAACTGTGGGAGTGCATTTTATTGCATGGGGCATGTGGCATAGGTGAGGTTTTTTTTCAAAATTAGGGATATGAAAGAAGAAGAAAGTGTTGGTGTTTTAGTTAAAAAAAAACTGTGCTCTGCAAATAAATGTAAAGCTTTACTGTTATTAATATAGGTAGTTTTTTTTGCTATTATAAATGTACAATTACATGAGCAATATCATGGTTACTTAGACTCCCCTATTATCAAGTCCCCACCACATACCCCATAACAGCCACTGTCCATCGGCATAGTAAGATGCTATAGAATCACTACTTGTCTTCTCTGTGTTACACTGCCTTCCCCGTATCCCCCTCACCCCCCGCTACATTATGTAATACAGGTAGTTTTATTCAGGCAACAATTGACTCTATATTTACAAGATTCATTATTCTTTATTCTTAATTTCTGAAAAGTTAGCTCACTGATATCTTTTTCAAGATTAATAATATGTGAAATTCTTAAAACAAGTTTATCTGTTGTCCTATCTTGGGCTCTATGGAAACCTGCTTTTTAAAAAAAAATTACGTAGATGGAAAAAATGTTGTTTAAAACATTGAGATGAGAAAAAGCCTTTAGTTGAAAGAGTTTTGGGGACCTTGAACTTCACTTGGAGGTATCAGGCTCTCCCGCCCGGACCCGCTTACCAGTTTCAAGAATGGGAAGGTGAGACTAGGGGGCAGCAAGACTAGCAGCTGACCCCTATCCAGGCCCTACAGAACGAGGGGCATGAGAGAGTCTCGGATTTCTGTTTCCAGGGCCTGCAGGAGAAGTTGTGACCTGAGGGGCAGCCTTTAGAGATTTGGCATTGGGTCTTGCTGATGATTCTTAAATTCCAGGAGGAAACAGGGGTTAGGGGGTGTCTCTGAGGATCAAGGAGGAAACAGGGGTTAGGGGGTGTCTCTGAGGGTCAAGGGAGCCAGGGGCTGGGTAATCAGGGCAGATTAGCGGTTAGCGCTGCTAGTCATAATGGATAGTTTAGGCTCGCTGAGCTGAAAGGGATATGGGAAGGGGGACAGGCTACCCTGTGCTGTTGCTGGTTCTCTTGGTGGTGATGGGATCACTGTGTCAGAAGCCAAGTGAAGGCCTCCCAGGAGGCAGGCTTTGCTGGAGGTGGCCCCTGGGCCTCCTCTCTCTCTGCCGGGCTGGTGTGGGGTCAGTTGGGGGAGAGCTGAGGGTGACCTCTAGGCTGGTGGCTGGAGCATATTTTGAGCCGCACTGTCCTGAAGCCCATTTACTTGATAATTTTGTTTGCTTTTGTAGACTCAGAAATAATAATTATACTGTAGTAATGATTGGGTTGAATTTTGTTGCTTACATGTTTAGTGGGGTTTTTAGCTTTTTAGCTCTCTAAAGTGTGCTGCCAAAAATGCTAGCATGCAGAAGAGTCTGCCATGAATGCAGAGCAGTGAGAATTCTGCTCCCCCGACTCCCCAAAGCTATTTCCTGAACAAGCCCTGTTCTTTCACATCTTTGTATATTGCTCATGGTATTTCCTCTTCCCAGAATGTTGTTCTCTACCTGGTGAACTGTTCAGCATAAATACCACCCCTTCTAGCTGTTTGCTGAGTCCTTTCTCCTGCCACTGTACTTGGACTTACTGTTTTTTAACATTGCTCACCTTGTATTTTAGTGGGCTGATCATGTTGCTCTTTCTTGTATCAGTCTATACCTTATTTACTCTTACATTCTTGTATCAGTCTATACCTTATTTACTCTTACATCCCTAGGCCAAACATAGGTGGCCAGAAACATTTGTCAAATAAGTACTGTGGTAAGGGCCAGATTTTGGATCAAACAGAAAAAAACAAAAAAGTAATCGATATACAATATACAAAAATTAACTCAAGACGGATTGTAGTCTTAAACGTAAAACTACAGACTACTAGGAAAAAAGCATTAGGAGAAAATCTTATGATCTGAATTTGGCGGATTTCTTAGATACACCAAAATTATGATTTGTTAAAAAAAAGAATTGGACTTCCATCAAAGTCTGTCTTCTGTTCTTTGAAAGACACTATTGAAGATAATAAAAAGAGAAGCCATAAACGGATAGAAAATATTTGCAAATCACATGTCTGATAAAGGACTTTGATCCAAAATACATAAAAACTTTGTAAACTCAGTAATAAGAAAAGACACCTGTAACTCTAGGGGGAAAGTCTCAGGCAAAATACCTTTGAAACTGAAATTAGTCAAAGGAAGAAATAAAGTCAAGAAACCTATTTATTTCTTACAAGCAGCCCTCCTGTCTCTACCTTGACCAGGCTGCAGCAGAAGGGAGCACCCTACCCAACCTCGCTGGCCCAGATACACTCTTGCACACCCTTGTAATTGCTGTTGATATGTAGATGGCCACTTCTCTCCACCCCTTGAAACACCTGTTGATATGCAGATGTACTAAAGCGAGGCGAGAGATTCAGAATATATTACAGTTTTACCAGGCCACCCCTCCAGAAATCTCACCTCACAATCTACATGTTCCCTATCTTCCACAATGGCCCCTGTGGAGAAAACTGGAGCATTGTAACCAGGCTAATAAAACAATAACAACAATAAATTCGTGATAATCCTTAAGTTGGAGGCTTCAGCTAGGTTCAGTGTCCTAGGTAGATGAAGTGCATAGCTCACCCATTTCCACAGGCGGTCAGGAGCTGAACAGGCAGGGAGTATACAGCAATCATCACGCAGCAGCTGCAGCCAGAGGCGCATCCAGGCCACAGGGACTGTAGAAGAAAATAACCTTGATAATATAGATGTTTTAAAGGCACCAGCATAGGCAAATCTTGTCCATCAGGTAGGATACATGCAAGAGAGTGGTCCTGTGACAGGACAGTGGCAGGAATGGGATCTCGTCCTGGTCTAGGATACCAGACCTTCACCTCCCTCTCTGTGGGAGTCACAGGTGGGTCAATATATAGGACTACAGGGGGTGTATGCACTGGCCATAAAGATAAAGCAAAACTTCCCTGTAAGATGCTTTTACCTCCTGGACGTTTTGGGTACACTACTGTGATCTTTGGGGGCCACTCTGCTGTTACTGCAGGAATACACAGGAGGCCAGCTTCCAGGCCTTTCCCCCAAGGTGCCAGAAGGGCCAGCCATCACTGGTCCAATGGGTCAAAGTGTCCAGGGCCACATCCATTCAACAGTGTCTCCAGGGTTGAATGCAGTGGGGGGGGGGGGGGGCA
>JAQQAC010012171.1:921690-1034532 GCA_029783875.1 Phataginus tricuspis | reverse complement strand
TTGCACCTCTCCTTTCAATTGTAGTCTTTGCTTCCTTCATTGCTCTTATTGTTTCAACATCCCCCAGATCTGCTATGTGGGGGCAGGAACAGTCCCTAGGGAACCAAGTGGAGATGGGGGAGCTATATGGAGCACCAGATTTCTCATTCCTATGGTCAACAACTCCTCATTGGGGCCCTGGGGGTCTATATTATAGATGATATTTTTTATGCCCAGCTCCTGTAACACCTGCTCGAGCTCTGTATGCATTTTCCAGCTATGGGTAAGAATGGTAAATCACCCTGATTAGGCCAAACTGCCCTTGTGGCTGCTGTCAGCCAATCCAGAAGCGCCTGGTTTCCTGGTGTGCGACCGGCACTTTGCAACTGCTGCTGGTGAGAAGGGTGAGTCATCAGGGTAGCTGGTCTATTCATTTCAGAACCCGATGTAACAAAGTTTTCCACCCCCATATCCCAGAGACACAAAAGCTAGGTAGGCAGAGGTTCTGATGGCTTTTGCTGATACCGGATGCTCATGTCGGACGCTCATGTCCGTCCTGGGTATAGGGGTGGAGCATGGAGTGCTCCAGCCTGGGAAGGGGGACAGTGCCTCCCCCTCAGGATCCCACAGTTGCGTTTTTACTTTCTTACTTAAAACCAGGCGGGCCTTTAATATGGGAGAGGCTGGTGCCTTGGGCCGTGGCCTCCATAGCCTGTCAGCCCTTGGCCCCACCCGTCATCCTCTCCCGACACCTCCTCCACCATCTCCATAACTGAAGGCACTGCTTTTTCCTCCCCCTTCCTCACGGCCTCCTACAATGCGGATTCTCTGGGTGCCTCCTCCTTTGCTGCTGCTAACTTATCTTCCATGAGGGTGACCTGCCTTCTCCATAACTGTCTCTCTTCCTCAAGGGCATCCCGTAGGTCATCACCCAGCTCCTCCAAGTGATTCTAAAGTGTGCCTCTCTCCTGCCAAAGTTTCTCCCTCTCCTCAATAACCCTCTCTCTCTCCTCGATAACACTTTCCACTACTTTGAGGAAAAGAGATCCTACAATGCCAGCTGCCACACAGCCATTCAGGGCCTCTAAGCAGTTTTCTATATGATGGAGGACTAATTCTGCAGCTTCCGGTGTCTCCCCCCTTGCCAATTCCTGGGAAGGCCCCACCCCTCTAGGAGGTCCTTTACCCCAGGCCAGCTCCCAACCAGGGGCTCTGCAATCGGAAACCTCATATATATATAGGAGGTTCCAGAGTGAAGCTGCATCCTCTACTGCTGCAGCCACTGGGGCCTCCCTATCATCCGTAGAGGCAGCCCACCCAAGGGTTGCACCCATGTAGACAGATTTTGGGTTCAGAGGTCCTGCTGACTACTGCCAGATGTAACTCCAGGGAGAAAATCCCAGGGCAGAATACCTTTGAAACCGAAATCAGTAAAGGGAGAAATAAAGTGGGAGAAACCCATTTCTTATAAGCAATCATCCCGTCTCTCTCGATCTGGGCTGCAGAAAAAGAGAGATCTCCACCCAGCCTCTCTGGTCCAGATAAGCCCTGGCTCGCCTATGTAATTACCTTTTGCTGTGGAGATGGACTACTCCTCTCCACCCCTTGGAAACACCTATTGAAATGGAGATAAACTAAAGTCAGGTGAGAGATTCTGGAAACACTGCAATTTTTCCCACACATGCAAAACTTTTTAATTGCCTTAGACAAAAACTAAAGGTCTCTCTAAAGTTAGAAACCAGGGAATGTGGTCATAAGTTGAGATTTGGTAACCATGGTAGATTTTGAGGGCTGATACTATAAATCAAGAAAACATCAACTGTTTGCTTCTCTGTGTACTGTTACTTTTGTAAAATTGTGTCTTTTATGCAGAGAAAGGGCTCTTGGCACAAAGCTTACTGTGTTTGTGTCGGAGTATTTTGAAAATGCTTGTTAGAAAGCACTCGTGGAGTGGTTTGTGGAAATGGCTATGAAGTTTCATAGGATATTCATGCCCTCTTAAGATCCATGCTTTAGTAGGAAAAAATAAGATTTGTTCTCTAAGCCTGATGGTAGTAAACCAGCTTACTAGACTTTTCTCCTTGTGGGACTAAATTGGATAATGTTCATTAGAGGTGTTGTCAGAAACCATGAACTGATATGCTAGCAGTTCATATCCTCTATCCTGAGAATTTGAGGTAACTTTTGCAGCCTCGTCTACCTGAGAAAGGTGCCTTCACTGTGGACCTGAACCTAACCACTCACTTCCCCTTTCCAGCCCCTGGTAACCTCCCTTCTGTTTTCTGTCTCTTAATTTGCTTATTCTAGGTACTTTATATAAGTGGAATTATACAATATTTATCTTTTTGTGCTTGTCTTATTTCACTGAACACATTTTCAAGATTCAACCACTGTGGGTAAAATTGCAACATTTCCAGAATTTCTCGCCTGGCCTTAGAGCATCTCCGTATCAAAAGGTGTTTCTAGGGGGTGGAGAGAGGTAGGCAATCTCCATATCAATACCTAATTATATGTGGAAGCTAGAGCATACATGGACTGAAGACATTGGGTGGGGTCCCTTTTTCTGCAGCTGGGTTGTGAGAGAGAGACTGCTTGTAAGCAATAAATGGGTTTCTCCCACTGTATTTCTCCCTTTGACTGATTTCTGTTTCAAAGGTATTTTGCCCTGGGATTTCCCGCCTGGAGTTACAACCATGTTGTAGCATGTGTCAGAATTTCATTCCTTTTTACAATGGAATAATATTCCATAAATCCAGTATAATTTAATAATATATTTAATGTAGTATGTTTGAAATAGTCTCACAATGCAAACTGTATACAAATATTAATGAAATATTTTCATTCTGCTTTGTACTAAGCACATCTCTTTTGTACTAGCCACAGTTCATGTGCTTCATAGCTGGTCTAGAATGAGGGAAGGCTTACTTAAGACTATTAAGCAGCACAACTTTTTTTTTTTAAAGAAAAATAGTATTTTCTGAAAGATAATATTAGAGAAAATTGTAGTCATCAGGCGCAGGAAAAGAGGATTTAAAAAGTGACAAAGAGCCAAGCAAAGCTTTTAGTTTTTTTTTGTTTCAAACTCCAGAAGGGCTGGGAGTCTGTGGAGGAAGAAATAGTTCCGTGAAGTTCTTTCCACCAGAGCTCTTGATGAGGAGAGCTAAGGAACGCTTGTGGCAGGATTTTTTTTTTTAATTGAAGTATCATTGGTACACAATCTTATATTGGTTTCACATATACAACACGTTCACCAATTACCCCCATTATTTCATCCTTACCCCACTAGTGCGGTTACTACCTTTAACAGGGTTTTTTAATTTGATTCACACTGTCCTAGATACAGTGCTGGTAAAGAGTAGGTAGTTTACATTTTTGAGTAGAAGAATTTGAGAATTTGAATGAGTAGAACTGGAACAGAAACTCTTGCCCAAGCTGTGGAATTTTTCCTTTTCAATCCCATTCCTTGAGCTTTGGGGAGCATGCCTGATTTATGTCAAGCACTCTTCTAACTCCACGGACTATCAGGAACTAGGTGCACACTGACAGGTGTATCCTGGAGATACCCACCATCTGCCCTTTGGGATGTGGCTTGCTGTGTGCTGCATTCCCCAAAGGGCTTGGAGTAGGTGTGCACCCGCCAGTGCGGGCGGGCCAGCATCTGGTGGATGGAGTAGCTTGGCTGGAAAGATGAATTAGAAGTGCAACCCCTGCCTCAGGAATTTGAATTTCTGAAATGGAGAGACTAGGTCAGTTCGGTAGGGCTGGTATATCATTGTAGGTGATAATAACATTGATTTTAGAATTTGATAGACCTGGGGCCAAGTTCTGTGTCTGCTAATAGCAGGGAGACTTTGGACATGTTACCTTACCCTTTAGGTTTTCCCCCTTTTAGTTATCTGTAAAACATGGATGACATTTGTATCTACTTCATAGTGCCATTTTGAAGATAAATATATGTATGTATCCTTGCCAAATTCAAGAGTTATTGTTGTTATCCTAATGCAATGCAAGGGTTATTGTCGCTGCTGTAATAACAGAGGAGCATGGCATACTTTTATATTCCATGTGCAAGCTGCCGATACAGAGCTAATCACTTGGAAAGAGTGAAGCAGGTGCTTAGAGAGAAGCAAGTGTACTGTGGCAATGGGACTCTGGAAAGGGAGCAGGACTAGAACTTTCCTAATAGGAGCCTTGATGTAGAACTCATAAACATTCAAGTGTTATAGATAGTTTAAGGAAAACTTTATGTTCATGTGGGACACTACCTGTCCATAGTTTTCTCAGCAGGCCAGAATGAGCCAGTTTAGAAGGACACACCTGTAGTGACAGATGGTTGGCTGTAAGGGCAACATAGAAAAGCAATAATAAGTAAAAAGCAGTGTTCCAATCTGGAGTCCTTCGTGCCTCAGGAGCAGACCTTCAGCTATCTCTCAGAGGCCCTGAAAATATTGGAGTCGTGCCTGCAATGAAAGGTTTTGATAGCCAAGAAACTTTGTATTATGTTTTGTTTACCTGAATCAAACATGAATGTTTCAATTCAGACTGGCTTAAATAGGATAGATAATCTTTCAACTGTCATGAACACATGTCCACATACCACTCATTCCTCAAAGCCCTGATGGCTGAAGTTTACCTGTATTTTGGAGGAGAGATACAGAGGACACCATGCTGTGGGAGCAGTGGAAAACTAGGATGTGGCTAGGCAATCCTTTTAGGATAAGCAGTGTTCCACTTTTGCCCTGGCATATCTTTCAGTTATTCTTCTGGTTAAAAACATATTTTAAAATTGAGATCTTTCATGCATATGATACATGAAATATGAACGTGTAAGTTTGAAGAATAATACAATATCAGAATACCCCCACATCCCAGCTCAGGAAATAGAATGCTCTTAGCCCAGATAATATCCTTCTTCTTTCCACCCCACTCCTTTCTTGTAGTCTCAGTCCAAATTGCATATAGAGGTAGGTTTAGAAAAAGGAAAATGTTGGGTACTTCAGGTGAGTTAAAAGACATGGGCTAGTATATTTCAGTATAAATTGAGGGACCACTTTGTTATTAAAATAAATAATGATAAGACTGGAAGGAAGTTATTTTTTTTAAAAAAGCAACACTAGAATTAGAGCTCTTTTCTTGAGCCATTTTACATTTACCTTTCTATTGCTTTGGTGCTTTTGTGGAAAGTGTTTCTTACTATAATTGCCTTGACATTTGACTCTTGCTTCTTGAGCACATGCCTTCTGCCTGCATAGTCTGACAAAAGATCCGTATTGTTTGGATGGCTCTACTCACAACATTTAGTTTTTATCTTCAACTCTCAATTGTGGGATTCTCTGTTTCCACAGCAGTAGCATATCTTTGATAAGCACACTCCATCCATTAGCTGGGGACTTGATAATTTTTGGGCTGCTAAATTCATACCTATATTTTCAGATAGTTGTTTTTCTTTTTTTTTTTTTTTTAGTTCCCAATTTATTTCTGCCATTTTATTTTATTTTAGGAGTCTGCCCATGAAGGAATTAGAAGGGACTGAATTTAGTCTTTAAAGCTAGTTCTAATGCTGCTTGTACAACCTCCTTGAGAGACTCCCTTTATTTCTTTCTTTTTTTAAATTAATGTATCATTGATATACAATCTTATGAAGGTTTCACATGAGCAACATTGTGTTTTCAACATTCACCCGTATTATCAAGTCCCGCCTGACCCCATTGCAATCACTGTCCATCAGCATAGTAAGATGCTATAGGAGAAACTCTCTTTCTTATGATAGAACAGTGTCCGACTATAGTTGCTTTTTCCTTTCAGTATAACACTCTCAAAATTCCTGCAGAACATTGCTTTGACCTTGATTAAACTGTGATTTTATATGAAAGTGAAAATTGGCATTTTGGAGACTATTTATAATGGTGTGATGGCCATCTTTCTGCTGAGTGTCTGTTTGAAAGCTGTGTAACCACAAAAGGGATTTATTTAGATGGAGTTGTCCTTTGGCAACACTTACCATTATTTAAGAAAATCACTTTTAATTACACAAATAATTCCTATAAGAAATTCAAGCTCAGATAAAGGTAAAATCCTCTCTTGATCACCATTCCTTCTCATTTCACATCCCATCTCTTAAAGTAAGACCTTTTTCAATCATTTTGCAATATATTCCTCCCTAACTTTTTCATTTACTTACATGTATATGCACCTGTGAAAATATGTATCTATAAAAAAAGTTCTGTCATATTGTGTGTATTCTGCAAGCTGTAATTTCCTCTTAGTTTTTGTTCTCAGTACATGTAGATCTACCTCTTTCATTTCAAATGCTGTGTATTGTGAATGTACCGTAGTTCATTTAACAGTTGGGTTGTTATCCATGACTTGATGTTGCATTCAGCATTGTGGTGAGCGTCTTTGTGTGATTATCCTAGGACACATGTGAATGTTTTTCTAGCTTAGATTTGGAAGAAGTAGAATTGCTAGATTATAACTATCTAGCATTCTCTATATTGAAATCAATAAATGGAATGTTGTTTGGCATGATTGGCTAACTGTGCTGGTGAAATGAATTGTGTATTTGCAATATTGTCATTTTAGTTAGATAGGGAGGATGGGGCCAAGTATAAAACCCAAGATTGCCCACTCATGATTACTTATAGGATTCTGGGTATCACCACTCCGAGAGAGTAATTTACGGAGTCTGTAATTCAGTGCAAGTGGCCCTTGGCATGAAAGGAAAATTAAATACAAAATATGCCTCCTTATATTTTCTTAGAATATCCATATTACCCAGTACCAGTCCAGTACTTAACTTACCCCATAAAGTGCAGTCAGATATAGCAGAAAATTTTGATTTTCTTTGGACTCTTAATGTAAATAAATGACTTTTTATCCTCCCACGCACTCAGCATAGTATATAGGTATAATAAATGATTGTTTTAAGATTGTCAGGAAGGAAGAAAGAGATTATTTTCAGAGGAGGGAGAGCAGTAAGATTATAAAAAGAAGTCTTCAGGACTGAATCTGTAGGATTGTGTTATAGCAAAAACTATTATTAATATAAATATGTATTTAAGCTTTTTTATTATAGAAAAATTTGAGGGCATTCTAAATCAGATATGCATAGAGCATAGGCACCTGGGTTCAGATCCACCCTCTGCCATGCTAGCTCTGTGAATTGTGGCAAGTTAGCCTTTCTGTACCTCAGTTTCGCCATCTGTAAAATGGGAATAATGATAGTATTTATCTTACAGAGATAAGATTAAAGAGTTGTTACATGTAAAGTAGATAGAGGAGTGCCTGATACATTGTAACTGGTATGAAATCATAGCTGTTACTGTTGTTGGTATTACAAATTATTAATCCTAATGTCTTAATCTTCAGGCATCATTCATTTCATGCTTAAAATGTGTTCTAAGTTACCAGAAATGAGCAACTCAATAATACTTGTTTAACAGTGGTAATAATGAAGAACTTGTACTGTGAAATACTGATTCCAGGTTTCTTTGATATAACAAAGATTTTTTTGTGTCTACTTGATATGTTTAAGGACTAGTGTGTTGATTCTTGCATATTAAAATGGGGAACTAGTTTAGATTTGTGTTCATGTAATTGGTAGGAAATCCCACAGACAGCAAGACAAGAATAAAATAGTCTCAGCCTGTTCTGCTTAAGTGTTTTTGGTACTTCATGACGTTTTGTAAAGCAACAAAGCCTTGGAAGTAGACTTTACTATTGCCTGCTGTGCTAAATATTTTTATAGAAATAAGGGATGACTGATAGTTGAGGTGAGAATTTTAGAATTTACAAATGAGAGAAGTGATAATTGGCATAGTGCCTGAGGGGTACTGTGTGGGTGTACAGACACAAAATGAATTGTGGAGAATCGACAAACCTTATAAATAGCTCCATGAGCTTAATATTTTCTCCTCGGCATGACATACTTTTTTTTACGTGTGATTTTAAATCTCATTCACCTGATGAATCTTTTAGTTTTGGCTATATAGTTGGTTATGTTCCTACCTTGCATAAAACCAGGACTTCTTTGTACGACATACATGATGCTCTAGGAACAGCCCTGCCAGTATTGCTGACTTCATTTCGTAACTAGTACTTACCTCGCTTGTGCCAGTCACTAAACAACGCGGATGGCCCACATGATAGGGTTCTCTGTAGCTTTGCTGGGCCACTTTCCTGTTTGGACTGGGCTTTTCTTCACCTGGCGAGGCCCTCCTGACCCTGGAAACCAATCCAGATGCCCTCTTTGATCATTCTCTTTCCCCAGACAGACCAATCATCTCCTCCTTGCAGGCTCTGCAGCTCAGCTGTGGGGCTCAGCCATATGTATGAGCTTTGGAATCTTTTTTTTTTTTTAAGGTAAATTCGCATCTGTTACCTCTAACCATTTTTAAAGTGTACAACTCAGTGGCTTTTAGCATATTTATAATGTAAGAACATTACCATTATCTAATTACAGAACAATTTCATCCCCCTAAAAATAAACAGATGTGTGCAGTAAAAAAGCGAGTCCCGTTCTGCCTCTGCTCAGCCCCTAGATCTACTTTATGTCACTGTAGATTTCCCTATTTTGGACGTTCGTATAAATGAAATCATGCAGTATGTGCTTTGTGTCTGGCTTGTTTCACTTTCTGTGTTTTCAAGATTCATGCATGTGGTAGCATGTATCAGTACTCCATCCCTTTTATGTATGGATAATATTCCCCATTTTATTTATCCATTAATCAGTTGACAGACATATAGGTTGTTTCCACTTTTTCGTTATTGTGAACCATACTGTTAAAAGCATAAATTTACAACTTTTTGTGTAAATAGCCTGAACGTATGTTTTCAATTGTGCATGCACAGAGGATTGGAATTGTGGGGTGATATCATAACTCTTTGTTTAACTTTGTGAAGAGCTGCCAGAATGTTATCCAAAGCAGTTGTATCATTTTATACCCACCAGCAATGCATGAAGGCACAAGATTCTCCATATCCTTGTCAACACTGTTACTGTCTTTTTTATTACCATCCTGGTAGGCATAAAGTGATGTTTCATTGTTGTTTTGATTTGCATTTCCCTAATGATGAATGATGCTGAGCATCTTTTCATGTCCTTATTGGCCATTTGGATTTCTTCTTTGGAGAAATATGTAAATCCTTTGCCCATTTTTTAATTGTTTTATTTTTTAAATTGTTAAGTTGTTTATATATTCTTTATATATTGTGGCTGCTAGTCCCTTATCACACATATGACTTGCAAATATTTACTCCCATTCTATGAATTTTCTTTTTGTTTTCCAGATAGTATCCTTTGATGCACAAAGGTTTTCAATTGCTAAGATAATCAGTTTATTTATTCCTTTGTTCCTTGTGCCTTTGTTACAAACACTAGCCTAATCCAAAATCATGAGATTTACACATTTATTTCCTTTTCAGAGTTCTATAGTTTTGGCCTTTTTATTTAGGTTTTTGATCCATTTTAAGTTAATTGTTGTATATGGTTTGAGGTACGAGTCTAACTTTATTCTTTTGTATGCGGATATCCAGTTGTCTAGCACCATCTTTTGAAGAGACTGTCCTTTTCCCATTAAATGTCTTTGTCACTCTTCCTAGAATCAGTTGGGTGGAACAGTTGAAGGGAAAAAATAATTAGTGAGAACGTTTGATATCTTGATCCAAGTGATGGTTACATGAGTGTATACACATGTTAAAAATACATCATATTATACACTAAGATTTGTGCATTTCAGTGTATGTACCTCAATATAGTTGTAAAAAAGCCCATAAAAAATTCAGGGCTTAAGAAAAAATCAATTAGTGTGAGAGTTTATACCTTGGACTTTCGTTCTATTCGATTGATCTATATGCCTATCTTTATGCCAATTCTGCAGTTTTATGTAGCTTAATGTAGCTTTAGAATAAGTTTTGAAATTGAAATGTGTTAGTCCTCCAACTTTGTTGGTTAAGACTGTTTGGTATTCAGAGTCCCTTGCATTTCTGTGTGAATTTTAGGTCCAGCTTGTCCATTTCTGTAAAAAAGGCAGTTGGAATTTTGATGAGGGGTGTGAATCTGTAGATCAGTTTGGGGGAGTATTGCCATCTTAACAATAGTTAAGTCTTCTAATCCATGAACAGAGGATGTGTTTCCAGGTCAATAATTTCTTTCAACAATGTTTTGTAGTTTTCAGTGTACAAATATCTCACGTCCTTGGTTAAATTTATTCCTAAATATTTTATTATTTTTGCTTCAGCTTTAAATGGAATTGTTTAGCTCTGGAATTTTGAGCAAATTTCTTAAATTATCAAAGCTTAAATTTTCATGCATGTAAAATGAAAGTTATATTTATTACCTACCATCTCCAATTGTTGTGAGGATTAAATGAGTTTGCTCATATAAAGGGCTTACATGAGCCTGACTGTTCAAACCAAATGCTAAGTATTAGATTGTGAACTCATTGAAGGAAGGAATTTTGCCTTGCATATTTTTGTGACAATCTGTGCCCCCCCCACCACTCACCCTGACCCACCACCACTCACATAGCACCTAATTCAGTACCTGTTGGTGCTGAGAAATGTAGATGGTGGAAAAATTGTACTATATATCAATTATAATCCTAAGTATTATATCAATTTCAGTTCTTAAGTTTGAAAATTAATGTGGATTGAGAGGAATAAAATTCCTCCATCCATATCCCCTCATATTTTGATATGATTATACATGTAAATAATCCTTGCACAATAATTTTGCCATCTCTTAACATAGTGAAATTTCTTCTTAAGATGGCTCAATGGGCTGTGGCTTACTAAAGGAGTTGGAAAGCAGGAATTCATTGCCTTGGTGAACTCAGTCCTTTTTATGCCAGAATTGTAAATGAGATTAAAATGTTTTAATTTTATTATAAGTCACAAATTAGAGAACCAAGTAGTTTTAGTTATATGATAAAATCTGGTATGAAAAACTATCTTTTAGTTAGGATTATAAAAATACTTCCTTTTTCTGAGTATTAATCTATGATATAATTTCAAAAATTCACATATTGTATCAGAAGAAATATACAAATAATATTTATTTTGTAAGTGTATAACAGAGACAGCTTTAAAACCTGACCTCATGGTGAACAAAGCATGGGATCTCACCCTGAGTGTAACAGCTTAGTTACCTAAGAAATTGTGTTACTTCTGTTTCCCCAGCAGTCAGGGTAAGAGCGCCTTTGTTCTGTTTAGTGGCTGAATTAACTATTCATGATGCTCTGCTGTGGTGAGAAACCTGCAGACAGTTTCCAGGGATGAGTTTCATTTCATTTCATTGCTAATCAGGGCAATGATGTTAAGGCATTTAATAAGAGTTGGAATTTATTCAGACCTTCTTCTTTTCACACTTAAATGCATTTTTGTGTTTATTTGTTCCTGAAATTCTGCATCATCAAAATAGTAAAACAACAGTAACACGTAAAGATGGACTGTAAAATCTTAACGTGCTCCATACAGTGTTCTAGACTTGGGGTCCTGGACTGGTGCAGCCACAGCCCGAGCAACAGTCTCTTCACTTTGCCTTCTTTGCTGGCTTCCAGTGGTAGGTGCAGGTGGGGGTCCCAGTTTGAGGGGATTGACCTACTTTTCTTTCTTTCTTTCTTTTTTTACCATTTTATTGAAGTGTATACAGTTCATATACGTGACCCACATTTCTTGCTAGAACTTAAAATCAATAACCTTTCCTTTTAAACTAGTATTTCTTTTGGGTTTTAAATTACACTCAGAATAATAATTTTAAAAGTGATAGAGGAAAACATTTCCTCCAGTAATGAAGTTTTTGGTAAGTGGCAGCAGCAGCTACCTGGAAAGCTCTAAATTGAAATCTAACCAGCCTGAGACCACCTCTTCCTCTTCCTTCAGTGCCCCTGATGCCAGGTTCTTATTCACGAAGCCGAAGAATGAGCTTAGCAAACAGGCAAGGTAGGAGAGCAAGGTACAGGCTTTTATTTAAAAATAAAGTGATAGGACAGAGCTCCCGACTCACGCCAGGAAGGGACAAGAGAGTCTGGTGTGCTGCGTTGTCTAGGGGTTTTATAGGCAGATTAGGATTTTCCAAGAACATGAAAAAAAGGTTTAGGGGTGTAGACCTGCCACGTGTGTCTGAACACCCCGAATTAACTTAACACAAGGAATTCCGCCCCCTAGATTTCTCTCTGGAACACCTGTGTCCTGGTCTAGGGGCATATCAAAAGGCAGCATGCCCAGCCCCCAAGGTGGGCTGAGGTATTGTTTGTTTGCTAAAGAGTAAGTTAAGAATTCTGCTTCCCAAACTTCCTGGGTATTAAAATGCAATCTTATCTTTAAGGTGAATCTTTGCTGCTTTTTACTATGTTGTTTACAGCTGGGTCTGCATGCTAAATTAGTTGCCTAGTTTGTCCTGGGCCTTTTAGCATGCTAAAGTGAATCTTACAAGTGGTTAGCATAATAACAAATGGGGTACTCTTCTTTATCTGGGGAACACCCACTGATCTTACTGAAGAATGACCCTGGAGCTTAATGTTTAACACAGAGTTTTGGAAGGGGGTTTCCTTGCATGTAGTTACATTGCTCTGACTGCAAATATTCTGCCTTGCTTTTAACGGAGGCCCTTCCTCTACTCTGACTCCACCCACAGTCCCTGTCTCACCCCCCCTCCCCCCACCACCCCAGCCCACTGTGGAGTTTGGAGTGAACACATCACACATGGTAGGTTGGTACGGGACCATATTCAGAAACACAAGTGATCCTATTTAGGAATTAGAGCAAGAGGAAATCAGATACTGGAAAAAGACTGCTTTTAAGGAAGGGAGTGAAACTGGGACTTTATTTTGAAAAATAAAATCAGATTCTGAAAGTAGGCTTGTTTTATTTAACAAAATTCAAGTTGTAATTGAAAAATATGTACTGAATTTCAGAATGAACAAAGAATATATCGTGCTGATTGTTTTTGACATATATTTTCATACTAAGTTTTATATAAGAACACGATTGGATATATATTTTTAATCCTCTTGACCTGTTTGTCTATGTCCTCACTTCCCTCTTCCATGGCAAGAACCAGTTTGTTTATGAGTCTATTTTTGTTTTGTTTGTTTGATTATTTCATGTTTTAGAGTCCACATATAAATGAAATCATAGGGTATTTATCCTTCTCTGTCTGATTTATTTCATTCAGCATAATATCCTCTAGGTCCATCCATATTGTTGCAAATGGCAACATTTCATTTTTTTATGGCTAAGTGATGCTCCATTGTATATATGTCCCAGTTATCTTTATCCACTCATATATCAACGGACACCTAGGTTGCTTCCATATTTTGCCTATTGTGAAGAAAGCTGCAGTAAACATAAGGGTGTATATATCTTTTTGAATTAGTGATTTTGTTTTCCTCAAGTAAATTCCCAGAAGTGGAATTACTGGGGGTGTACGATATTTCTATTTGTTAATTTTTGAGGAATCTCCATACTGTTTTCCATAGTGTTTGCACCAGTTTGCCTTCCCACTAACAGTGCATGAGGGTTCCCTTTTCTCTTTGTCGTCACCAACACTTAATTATTTCTTGTCTTTTTGATACTAGCCATTCATACTGGTGTGAGGTGTATCTCATGGTTTTGGTTTGGATTCCTTGAAGATTAGTGATGGTAGAACATCTCTACATGGCTGTCTGTATGTCTTCTTTGTAAAAATACCTATTCAGGTCCTCTGCCCATTTTTTAATCCAATTATTATTGTTGTTTGGTATTACGGTATTAGAGCTATTATGAGTTCTTCATGTATTTTGGATATTAGCCCCTTATCAGATATATCATTTGCAAATATTTTCTCCCATTCAGTAGGTTGTCTTTTCATTTTGTTGATGGTTTCCTTTGCTGTGCAGAAGTTTTTATTTTGATGTTTATTTATTTTTGCTTTTGTTTCTCTTGTCTGGGGAGACATATCCAGAGAAAAATTACTAATACTTATGGTCAAGAGTTTACCATCTTTGTTTCCTTCTAGTAGATTGGTGGTTTCAGGCCTTATTTAGGTCTTAAATTCATTTCAAGTTTACTTTTGTATATATGGTCCAATTTCATTCTTTCACATCTAGCTGTCCAGTTTTCCCAGCACCATTTATTGAAGAGACTTGTCTTTTCTCATTTTGTCATATATGATTGCCTTCTTTGTCATATATTGATTGACTATAAGTGTGGTTTTATTTCTGGAGTCTAAATTCAGTTCCATTTATCTATATGTCTGTTTTTTGTGCCAGTACCATACTGTTTTAATTATTATTGCTTTGTGATACAGTTTGAAACCAGGGAGTATGATACCTCTGGCTTTGTTTTTCTTGCTCAAAATTGCTTTGGCTCTTTGGGGTCTTTTGTGGTTCCATACAAATTTTATGATTATTTGCTCTAGTTCTGTGAAAAATGCCATTCCTCTTTTGATAGGAATTGCATTGAGTCTCTAGATTGCTTTGAATAGTATGACCATTTTAACAATATTAATTCTTCCAATCCATTAGCATGGAATAGCTTTTCATTTATTTGTGTTGTCTTAAGTTTCTTTCATCAAAGGTCTTAACCATTTTCAGTGTACAGGTCTTTCACCCCCTAGGATTTTTTTTTAATGCAGTTGTAAATTGGATTTCTTGATTTCTCTTTCTTCTAGTTTGTTATTAGTATGTAGAAATGCAATAGAATTTTGTATTCTGCAAGTGTATCAAAGTTATTTATTCTAATAGTGTTTTGGTGGAGTGTTTAGGGTTTTCTGTATATAATATTCTGTCATCCACAAATAGTGACAGTTTTACTTCTTCCATACAAATTTGGATGCCTTTTATTTATTTTTCATGTCTGATTGCTGTGGCTAGGACCTCCAGTACTATGTTGAATAAAAGTGATGAAAGTGGGCATTCTTGTCTTGTTTTCTGCTCTTAGAGGAAAAGCTTTCAGCTTTTCACCATTGAATATGTTAGCTGGGGGTTTGCAATATATGGCCTTTATTATATTGAGGTATTTATTATAATGAGGTTTTTCTTCTTTACCCACTTTGTTGAGAATTTTTATCATGAATGGATCTTGAATTTTGTCAGATGTTTTTTCTGCATCTATTGAGGTGATCATACGGTTTTTATCCTTCCTCTTGTTAGTGTGGTCTATCATGTTGATTGATTTGCTGATATTGAGCCGTCTGGATATCTTTTAAGTTATAATGAATTGTAATGAAGGACTTTTTTTTTTACAGACTACTTAATGGTTTTATCCCCCCCCCATTGGTCTCTGATAATCAAATAATTATCACTCTTGAGACATTCAACATATTGTTGTCCTTGTTTCTTTTTCTCATCCGTTAGTAACTTTCCTAACTCATCCTATGCCCTTTTTTTGTCAGTGGGTTTTCCTGCGATTCTAACATTTCTGTAGTATCTTCCATCAGCTTTGCCAAATGTTGCATCTTTTCTTGCAGATTTTAAGTTTCACTTTCCTGTGGATTTGTATTTAGTTTGAATTGTTGTACTGTATGACCATATGTGAGAGACTGACAAAGAAGGGGTTTGATAGGTGGGGATAGAGGCTAGTGATAATCAGCAACAGTTCTTTGAATGGTGAGTTCATTGAGGATTATTTCTGTTTGCATAATTTTTGCTTTTCTGTGTGTTCTCTTAACAGAGAAGACCTGAATAATGAATGTTGGGATAGCAAGGACTCTCTTTTAGTCTAGATTGATCTTCAGGGTCTTGGTCTGTAGTCATTGAACTTTCTTGATGTCTAAGAGAGCTTGCTTTATTATTGCCCTTTTATGAAGGGTCTCATTTGTATCAGTTGATTGGGTTTTGAGTCAGGACCTCAATACTTGATTCTAGATGATAATGTCAGGGATCAACACCTGAGCCAGAAAAGCTCATGCAGGCCCTCTTTTGTGTGTAAATGGGAGCCCCTTAAAGATACTGTAGGCTTAAGTTGTAGACACCAAGAGAAAAGTCTGTAAGCATGCACCCTGAGGCAGTAGAATCTGTGAACATGTGAAATGGAGAGAGGCAGTGAATTGGTAGTGACCGGAGAAATGGAATTAGGGTCAGAGAGGTGTTGAGCTGTCAGAATGGTGAGGCAGTAAGGTGGAGAACAGTTCCTCTGAGTACTTGGTAATATAAACTGAGTTTTAAGAGCTGCCATGCCTTCTGAACAAGATTCTGGTTCTGAGGCCTGCTGAGGTATTTTCCTTATCTTAACTTCTAGATATATTCTTGCAGAGTTATCCTATCATTTGAGGGTAACCTGAGCACATACCTGTTTCTTGTAGCCTGAAATGACTCCAAACATATATTTAAGGCAGTAATTAAAAAATAAAAATCCTCCTTAAGCTTACCCAAAATAAGGTCAGGTTTGTGGATGATAATGTAAAGAATTTGGCAAGTGGGAGGCAGTTTAGTAAATCTGTCAGAATAACATCCATGGAAAAAGGATGTGGGCCTAAGAATTTAGGTAGAACTATTTGCACAATTATTGTGTTATTTAATTTCCATGATATAAGAGTGAGCGTCCTGTCTGAACTCATGCTTGGTGTTTAGTGATCTAATGGACGCGGGCGCATATGGTCTCTATGGTACCCGGGTGTTAATCTTAGGTGTTGCTGTTTTTAGCATTCTAGGTGCATTCAGGGCTGCCCAGTCTTTCTCCTAGGCTCTGAATCTTTGAACTACCTCCTTTACTGGACTTTTTTTGATACTAGCCATCAGTTAACAACTATTCCTGATCAGGTTTCTTAGGGATTTGCTCAGCTCTGGACTCGTAGTCCGAAGTGTTCGAGGGGTCTTCAAACTCATGTTATTGAGTGAGAAAATGAATATTAGAGTAGAAGGCCATTAACTGAAGAGTTAAACTATTCATTTTTACAAAGAATTTGAGTACCTTTTAAAGTGGGAGTATAATGAGGATAAAAGGGTATCACAAAGAAGGTCTGTAGGTTTGATAGAAGAGAATGAGTGGGGAAATCCCAGGGAATTGGTTTCTCTTTTTTGGAACATAAGGTGATGAATAAGAAGAGTATGATGTCACAGACCAACTAGTTGTTTTTATTTATTTATTTAAATTGAAGTATACTTGATATACAGTCTCATACTGGTTTCAAGTATACAACACAGTGGTTCAGCAGTTACCCATATTGTTAAATCCTCACCCCCAGTAGTATGGTTACTATTTGTCAACATAGGAAGATGTTATAGAATCATTCTAACCAGTTGTTTTAATCAAGAATGCCAGCTAATAGGGATGATTTTAATTGGTTGAAGATATGAGAAAATAGCATTTAGGAGCTGACGTAAAAGAAGGATGAAACATTCTTGCTTGAGCTGCTAGGTCCTTGGGAATTTTGCTGTAAGTCTCAGAGATAGTAATCTTTTTGAGAAGGTGAATGTTATTGCCACCAGTTGTTTATCTTTTTTCCTCTTTTATAAATTCATGTGGTTCAGCTGGGTGATGATCTGTGAGGCTCCTTCTAGCTCTACAGTTGTTTGAATCTCTGATCAAGTAATTATATCTGGGAAGTTTTATTTAAGAATAAAGAAACTCTAACTTAGATTGTAACGTTAACAGTAACTAGACTAGAACAGGCTGAGAAGACCATGAAAGTATCAACAAACAAGTGAAAGTTCAGGTGCCTATCTTTAAGGAAGCTGTGGTCCCATGCACAGTCAAATAAATAATTTATATATCATAGCAATTCCGTAATACACATGTATGTAATATGTAGACAGAAAAAGGAGGTGAACCATATTTGGGAAGATATCAGGGAGGAGGTAATGACTGGACTGAGATTAGAAGAGTGAGCTGGCTGTGAGAGGGAAAGAGACTCTCACAGGGAGAGGAAACTGTGAGAAAAGATAGGTGTGAGAACAGCAGGGCATGCATGTTTGGGGAATTGCAGAGTGGGGCTTGGTAGTTTCAGAGAATAAAATATATGAGAAAGGGCAGTGATGATTAATGGCATCCCAAATGAGACATGGGTAGTCTGGGCTCCCTCAAAAGTTTCTGGCTCAGAGGGGCAATGAAAGATTGTAAAAGGAGAGACTGAGAGGCTGACGAGGTTAGTTTAGACATTGTGTTCAAGGTAAATAGGGACCATCTATCTAGTTGGAAATGTGCAGTAGGAGTTGAAGGACATGCAGGTAGCTGGAGAGAGCATTGGGCTAGAAATTCGGACATGCTTAATGTTATGGGTGTCAAGGGTGTAGGTAGAAGAGTCCATGAATGAAAAGAGGGTCAATTAAGTATCACCACTGGTGATTTGAGGTCCGGGTGAAAAAGATGACCCAGTGTAAAGAACCCAGAGTTAGGAGAATCATAAAAGCACAAAAGCATTAAAGAAACAAACTTATGTTGTTCTATAATGTTATTTAGAAATTATAACAAATATGTGACAAAAAAAAATCAGATTAACTGATTTTAAATGTGCTTGATCAAAATACATAGGAACCACTCATTTATTTTCTTCATAAAATAAGGGAGTATGGCTTTTTTTTTTTTGTATTCACTGCCTGAATGGATTCAGTGGATAGTTGAGTAAATATGTATTTACAAGGTTGTAAGTTTGCTGCTTTGGAGAAACCAGGGGTGTGGGGTGTAGGATTTAAAATGTGACATCTAAAAGCAGCCTGGATCTCTACATCAATTCACAGAACAAAATAATTTCTAGAAGGGTCCAAGATTTCCATGCAAAATAAAGTCATAAAGCATATTAGAGGAAAATAAGGTGACAATTCAAAAAATTTTTGTCTGGGTAAAGTCTAAATTTAACAGGACCATAATTCATAGAGAAAAGATTGGTGCACTTAATGGCAGAAAAAGTACTGGATACTGTGAATAAAACAGAAAAATAACTGATTTAACAACCAGCCTCATAGGTTCAAGAGTCTTTAAAGGAGGTAAGGTTCTTAGCCAAGGATTTGTTGGAAGTCATATTAAATGAATAGCAAAGCCCCCCAGGATAATGGCAGGAATTGTGGTGAAATGAAACTCAGTGACAAGGCTTCTGGAGTTCTTAGTGAGTGTTGGAGTCATCAGACCCCATGGTCGGTGTTGGAGGGAGGAGCAGAGGGCATCTATGGAATTCATGGGCTCATAGGATACACTATCAACATAGTATTTGTGAACATTCCTGAACCTTTCAGTGCTGCTGGAGCTATAAACAAATCTGAAGGTTTGAAGGAAATATGAAAATGATGTTGGAAACCTTTTCATGTATTATCTGAGACCTTTCTGGTTTAGACATCCCAAAGTCACCAGCTTGTAGAAAAAAAAAATCACTACATTAGAAAATGGTTTAAGTACTGTAATTTTTCTAGTGTTTTTAAGATGGGCATAAATATCGTTGGGGCTGTGTCGTTTAGTCTTGGTGTCTTTCAGCTCAGTGCACAGATTTTATATGGATACTTAAGTGTGAACTTTTTGTCATTTTGGAAAGAAAAATTGCCATGATAAAGAAGGACTCAAGTGTAATGTCATTTGTGAAGTGGCTAGATAAACTGAGAATAATTCTCTAGCTATGGTGGCTGACAAAGATTACAGTTGAATTTCTGTGTATAATAGCACTATAGTGATAAAAAAAAAAAGCTGGGTGTTGAGGTTGGTAGTAAGAAGGAGAAGGTGGATTAAAACTGTGGAGAGGCTGTTTAACAAGAGGACAGACCTAGTATCCTCATTAACTCACTCACCAAATGCACATTTAGGATTACTGTCCTTTGCTAGGCACTACTGTGGGTTGGGCAGAGACTACTTACTACATGCCAAGGACGACCCTACATGACTCTGATGGATTATTTCATTAAATCTTCACAACTGCCCTTTATACAGAAATTCTTATCCCCATTTTTTAGGACAAGAGAGAGAGGCTTAGAGTTTAAGTAATTTCCCCAAGGTCATATGGCTATTAAAAATGTTGGAGGAGCCTGCTTTCAGATCAAAGGCTGCTGGGCAGCAGAGCCCGAGCTTAGATGTGGGGCTCTGTTTGAACCTGCGGGAGGAGCATGGCCTAGCATTCACTATGGCACCCGTGCCAGGCTCTGTAAATTGCTGAAGAATGCTCAGGTAAGTTTCATTATCATCAGCTCAGATGAACCACTGTGTGATGTGCTCTCTCCAGTGGTTAGGTAGTTTGGCCACAGCCTAGGGAAGATTTCATGCCAGTTTTATAATGCCCATTGGATGAAGTTGTAAACTTAAACAATTTTGAAAAACCCTTATTTCAACAACATTGAGAGGATATTTTTATACAGGTCCATTGTATTTTATGCAACTCATTTTTGTCTCTTTTTCCTTTACATCTTCATATTCCTTTGATTTCTATGCTCAAGATTCTTAAAAATTTAAATTTGTTTTACTCTTAAAAAAAAAACTACTGAAGTCTTCTTTGGGGTCTTGAGACTACCTATAGCATTTCAGTGACACTATGTTTTATTTTTTGGTATGTGAACTTTTTATTATGAACAGGGAAAAACATCTTTACATGTTAAATAGTCTGGGTAACATGACCACATCAGATTTATTCACATAAAATTATGTGCTTTGGGTTAGTCCTTAATATTTTAAAGGAAATGTGTTAGGGTGTTTTTTTCCTTCTCTTTCCCCTCCACCTCTTATTTTTATATCCTTCCCTTTTAGTTTACTATCTTCTTTTCCAAATCAGTATCAGCAATGATTGTTTAATTAAATTGAAGTGGCACTTGCATTTCTGTTATAGACGGCATTGTCAGGCCTTTCCGAAAAGGACAAGTGTATCATCTGCTCGGTAACTGGGTGTTGCTGTTCACTTCTGCTGTATTGCGAAGGAGGAGGGGAAAATTAAGGTGTAAAATAGAAGTCTTTTTCTAAAGGAATTATGGACTAGATATTACATATATCTTTAATTAAAGAACAGTGAAGAAATTATAACAAAGGTTAAAAATCTATAAATTGGGGTTCTGGTTTAACATTTCATTCTTAAGTGACAAAAATGATTCACTGAGCCATATTTTTCAGGACTGTTGAAATAGGAGTAGCTAAGGGTTGCATATCTGTTCATTACAGTATGTAATTTTATTACCCAGGCTTCTTAAATTATCTGGTATATTGAATCCAGTTGTTAGCGTTTCTTGTTTGTATGTTAACTTGCTGCGTTTAAAATCTTCTTGTAGAGCCACGCTAGTTCTACCTTAAAAAAGAAAACACCCCTCTGCTTAAAAGAAATGGTACTTCCTGCTTTCAGAAACAGTCATGTGCGTCGTTCAGCAAGGCTGGTGACTGTGGGGCCTTTTCCCTTTACAGCTCCGTTGAATCCCAGTCCTAACAGAAGTACTGTGAATCTTGTGGCCTCTTTTTGAACAAAAGGGATTACAGAAGAGAAATTTCTTGATATAAGGCTTGAAAGCAAGGGCAGGCAATCTTGGTTGTGAATATTTTCTGATTTTTCCAGAAATCAAGCAGAAGATTGAGCTGCTGATGTCAGTTAACTCTGAGAAGTCGTCCTCTTCAGAAAGGTACAGCTACATCTCTTGCATGAACAATTGAATGGTGTAGCATTGCTAAGAAACAAACCAGGACGTATTTTTTTTTCTTGTCAAATTTGCTGTATAGCATACTGTATTGCATGCTGGTCATTGTGCTGTATTAAAGATGTGTATTTGGTCAAGCTGTCCTGCTTTTACAAAGGGTAATTGATTTTTAAAAAAATAGTGAAGCCTGATCAGCTTGCAGCATGCACACCATAACATAGCAGACCGCCGGGTCATGTGTGACAGCTGTTAAAGGCTTTAAAAAATAATTTACTTGGCTAGAAAGCAAGCAAAAATCTTGTTTTCTTTAAGCGAATACTAGTATTAGATTTTCTTCCTCTATTTTGAGGTTGTTGCTGTACAAAATTACCAACATTATTGGTAAGATTGAGGTTTAAAATACTTAGCTTTTGGTTGTAATATTTTCTTATGTGGAAAGGGAGTGCCATTTGTAAATAGCTTAGGAATTGCAAGCCCACAGATTAGTCACATTCTGAAAGAGAGATATGATGCTTCTTCAAGTCTGTGCTAGGAGATGGAACAGTCACTGCATGCAGTAATGGTTCATGCCTGCAGGTAAGGACAAAATGACTCAGAAGTATTTTTAAAGCAGTTATTTTATCTGTCAATCAAATGATTTTATGTGTAAGGAGATATTTCCTTAAACTGGATATTTTACTTAATAATGGGATTAAGATGTTTTTATCCCAAGTTGGAAATGAGGCTATAGTTGTCTGTCTTGATATGTAAATATTGTGCTCACTTCTATTTACCAAAATTATATATACTATATAATGTTTTAAATTGAAGTTTTGGGGCATACAGTTGTTGTTCACCTTTACCTTTAACTACTAGGTTACCTAATAGTTTATACTTAATGTTGGTATCTTGTATTTAAAGTGTGTTGATATATCCCTTCCATGGTTAGTTTTCAGGATTATCTTTCTTGTTCATGGATTTAATATTTAGGAAAATATTATAGAGGGATAATTTTAGTAGTTAAGGAATGATATGGGAAAAACACTGAAAAAAAAAATGAGGTAAAGAACCTAGCGTGGTAAAAGGGACTTAATTAAAGTGCAATAGTGTATGGGGGACATGAGGATGACATTAAATCGATTTATTAGTATAATTAGGTGAAGGTCTCCTGGATATAATTTAGGGCATTACAAATAAGGAGGATGTTACTGCTTTCTTTGAAAATAGAAAAATATATTCACATTTGTGTTTATTTTTGTGTGTGTACTAACTTCTGGTTTGTGGCTAGCCATCTGATTTTAAACATGCTGTTTGCTGAGATGCAAAACAATATCATTCTGCCTGCCAGTAAAATGGTGGTGATGGGAAGGGGAAAGGGTGGTGGTGTAAACAGTGAGTGGTCTGGGTGACAGCTGTAAGGTTGAGGAGTTTTGTCACTAGGAAGAGCATCTTAATGGGATGACCAGCAGTAATGATGGTAGCTTTTCTGAGCAGCATGGATTCTCTATTAATAAATTGGGGGTTGAATAGAATGGATGAAACAAGTTAGGAATGGGTGAGGTTTTTCTGGTTAATTCTAAGATATTTTGGTGATTAGATTTATTTATTCATATTGGTATAATTTTTACCTAAGCTTCTGTGGTTACATTTGATAGGAAGGGAATATGCATGTGGTCATGATTTTAAAGTTTAGAAATCGGTCACTACGTTTATGATAGCTTTGTGCAGAGTTTTACCAGGGCTTCCTTGCTTTGTTACTCTTTTGGGGGGTGCTTAGACATTTGGCAGTTGTGAGATGCTGACTTAATGGGTAATAAATGTGGTTTATGGGTCAGTCGATACTTTGCAAACATAGAAGTTGTTTCATTAATGTAACTGTATGAAAATATAATTTTTCTTCCTGTTTTTAAAAGAAATACAATAATGAATTGTCAAAGCATTTGTCTTTTTAATGTGTTTGGAAGGACTTGAAAAACAATCTGAAGTTAAAAAAAAAATTTGTGGCCTAATAACACTATACCCTGCCCCAAAATTTAATAGCTTACAGTAGTCATTACATTACCATCACGTTCTTAATTCCTTGTTCATCAGTCACTTAAAATGTAAGTCTTTGACTTATTTTTCTAAGTTAGTTATTTGAGGCACATCCTGAGTGTTAAAGATATTTGGAATTTGGATATGGTTGCTATTCCCATGTTATTGGTAGAAAGGATGAGGAAATCCTTTTTCCTTTAAGAGAGTAGAGTCTAATTGTTTGCAAGAAACCAAAGGTTATCATTTGCTATAACTGATTTTGTTCATTGTCTGCAATATAGAATAGTTATTTGATATTTCAGGGAACTGAGTGGAGAAGGAACACCTTTTTTTTTATAGTTCTCTAGATTTTTTTTATTTTGATATCATTAATATACAATCACACGAGCAACATTGTGGTTACTAGACTCCCCCCATCATCAAGTCCCCACCACCTACCCCATTACAGTCACTGTTCAGCAGCGTAGTAAGATGCTAAGAGTCGCTACTTGTCGAGAAGGAAAACTAGTACAAAATATAATAGGTGTATAAACAGTGGTGTGATGGTTCTAATAATTTTTCCATTCCATATTTTTAATCCACTTAATGGCAATTGCTATTCATATGAGAGCTACTCTTGGTTGAATTAATTTTTGTTCTATTTTGTAAAATGGGAAAAGCAAAACAAAAAATAAACCTAATTTATTTTTGTACATTCTGAAGGACCCTTCTTTGAAAAGTACGTAAGATTTGAAGTAATACTCTGATGGAATTTTGAAGGTTGTTTTGGGGCCTAACTTAGAAAATATGTATTCTTAATAGATCTTAATACCACCTTGAAATTTAGGATTATATTTTCATCTTTAACAGAATTGTGGAAAGCCATCGAATGTCATTATGTGGGGGAGCCATGGAGTTCTTCTGTTCGGAATGGCTGACTCATACATAGGGCAAAAACCCATGGGTGATATGGGTTTATTTTCTGGTTTTATATTTTGGAGAGTGAAAATGATCAGCTTATGCAATTTTTAAGTTAAGGAGAGAGAACACTGTTGAGTGAATAAAAAAATTGATGTCTGATTTGTGTATTAGTGCCAGTTGAGAAGAAGACATAATCTGTTGCCGAGAATGCCGTTCTGCAGAATTTTGGAGTAAATCTTACAAGTTCTTTATTTTCCATTAAATCCCTGTTGAATAAATGAATATATTCATTTTAAACATGGTAGGAACAGGGCCAGCCACACTTTTACACAGCTTTACTCATGTACCCCATTTAATGTTTAAAAAAAAAACAAACCTGTGAGTATCTGATGCAAAACAAGGTTCTTAGATTTTTGTTTCTTCTTGCCTTTTCCTAGTTAGAACACTCTTAGGATTTGGAAATTTATGGGGTGGAGTGGGTGAGGAAGTGGAGGAAGAGTAGTAGTAATAATATAATAGCTAGAAAAAAGGTAGTAATCACTTACTAAACATTTTCAGTTATCAGTTCTAAGTGAGGAAAAAGTTTGCGAGAAAGCGTGTGTGCATGTGTGTACATGCAAGGAATGGCTCTTGGGATGATTCTTTAACAAATCATCTGAAAGATCCTGAATGAACAGAAGGCACTTTGCTCTACTAAAATTTTTGTCAAATTTTTGTATTGCTGCTAGTTTGGTGAATTCATGAACAAATTGGACAATTCTTAATCAGTAAAGAAGAGTTGAGCCCAGAATGCTCAGAGCTATGATTCCCAATCCTACCAGGCTGACTCCAGGGAGGACTGAGGAGCGGGTAAGGTGAGGGGCCTGAGAAGCTGAGAATCTACATATGCCATTTATGCTAAGCATTGCCCACATCTGCTGTTGTGTTAAATGTAAATAGATGATGTTGTAGTCAATAAAGTTCACACTCAGTTAAAAGTTAACTAAATAGCAGTGCCTACTAGGTTTGCATTTTTTCAGGGAACAAATACTAAAAGAATAATTTGTGTGTGTGTGAGAGTTTTTGGTGTTGAAAGGGGTCCTTAGAGTGGTGTAGATAAGCAGTACTGCCTGGATCCATTTAGCATCCCACATAGCCAGCACACACTTGAATTCAAATTGCTAGTTACCTTTCTTCTTTTTTTCAGGGGAAGAGAGCAAAGTAGAGGGAGAAAGTATCATAAAAATATGCTGTGGCCTATATTCTACCAATGCTGTATAAACAGTATTGGAGAGGAAAGGTAGCGATTGCATGTTGTCCCTCCCCCAGTAGAAAGGCATTTGAAATACATAAAGAACCTATGCTATTTTTGTTTGTATATTTTAATTACTTTTCGTATTTTGGAGCCTCTTAAGTGAAGGGAAAAAGGCATATGACAATGATGCGTGGTTGCAGAAAGCAGAAGAGGCCCGGCAGGAGAGTAGATGGGGAAAAATAAAAAAATAAGGATGAAACAAGATGGAAGAGAGGAGGAAGTAAAGGACTTTTGGTGGAAAACATCCAGGACCAGATGTCTTTTATTCTCTCTGATGTGGGATATATTTTACTCCATGTCTCTGTGGTGAGCTAAGAGTAGTTATGGGAGGAGAGCCAAATTTTATAAACGATGCTCTGCCCATTCCAACCCAAAGGGTACAGCACAGTTCCTGGTAACTGCTTTTCCCTTTTCTGCTGCTCGCTCTGCTGCTGTTGGCTTTGTTTTTGTATCTGTGGGATAGAGATCTATTTGAGATCTATTTTTCCCTGAGTGGTGAGATGAGATGACAGTGGCTCAGTGTGTTGTCTTCCCTCTGCTTAATCATTACACTTCTTTTGCTTTTATTTAATTTTTAGTAATTTTTTTGGAGATATATTTGAGAAAGTGCACAGATCACAGATTATTATGAAATCCAATTTATTGAATTTTTTTTCATAGTTTTATGTGTTGTATCTGAGAAATCTTTGCCACACCTAAGATGACTAAGATTTTCTGCTAGGTTTACTTATAGAAGTTTTCTGCTCTCAATATGACTGTGATTCATTTTGGGTTTTAGTATTAACATAAAGATGATTTCTGCATATGACTTGAGTTGTGGTATCTGTTTTTGAGCATTACATATACAGTTGACCATTGAATAATGCAAGGGTTAGGAGCACTGACCCCCTGTGCAGTTGAAATTCCATGTATAACTTTTGACTTCCCCAAAACTTTAATAGCCTACTGTCGACTGAAATCCTTATAACATAAGCAGCTGATTAACACATTTTGTTATATATATTATAATCTGTATTCTTAAATAAACTAGAGAAAAGAAAATGTTTTTTCAAATTCTTGCAAATCTCCAAAAAATTTTCCAGTGTATTTATTGGGAAAAAAAAATCCACATGTAAGTGGACTCATGCAGTTCAAACCTGTGTTGTCAAGGGTTCAACTGTAAATAGAAACCCTCATTATCCTTCTCTTGGTTTGTCTTCTTCCAACATTACCAATGTAAGATTCATTCATATTTTTGTGTGTAGTGATGGTTGATTGAGTCTGATTGCTGTACAGTATTCATATGAACGTATCTCTATTCACCATATTATTACTGATGAGCATGTGGGATGTTTACAGTTTGTGGCTCTTGGGAACAGTGCTGCTATGAGCATTTGTATACATGTCTTTTGATGAATGGGCCTGTGTGCATGCATTCTGTTGCGTATCTTACCAGGAGTGCAGTTGCTGATGAACTAAAGTGGATTTACCAGTTTTCTAAAGCGAACATGCCAGTCTGTCCTCTCACCAGCTGTGCTCCAGTCCTTGCCAGCTTGGTGCTGTCTGTTTTTTCTCTTCTTTCCCTTTCCTCGTAGCTTTCTGATGGGTATGTCCATGGGACCCAGAGTTTGAACCTTTTTGAGGAGGATTGGAAGGAGATAAGGAATGGATTATTTCTGAGTACAATTAGAGTAGGCCGTGAACAGGAAGCACTGGCCATAGTCATCTTGAGGCACTGCTCTCCCACCGACTGATTCTGATCTTGAACTGGGATCTAGAGGCCACAAGTGTTGCCATTAGTTTTCAGACTTGGTTTCTATAGCAAAACCATCTCTTCATTTAAACTGTATCAGATGCCTTCTTATAAACCATACAAAGAAAAGCTTGGGCTGGGGACCCAGAGAAGTAATCAGAGCCTCCGATCTTGGCAGTGAGCCCTGTTGCCCTTGAGATCCTCACCACAGAGCCCCATCCAGTCTTCTTTACTTTAAAACCCTTGAGGTAGGTAGGCAGGCCACTTTAGGTCTGACCAGGAAATTATGACATTTTGTTATGGTGCCAAGTGTTAAGTTTTTTATGTTGTCCGGCATCTCTAAAATTTCTGTATCATATGCCTAAATAAAAGTCCAGTGTTATCTTTCAATTTCTTTAAAAAACACACAAGAACACCTGGACAATTATCTGGGCTTCTTTCCTGCTGATCATTATTTATTTGGTCTAGATGCAGTACTTTCTAAATTACTATGTTTATCAGTTTAAACCTTGATTCTGTTTCCTGATGCCTCTTTAGAGGGTCGCCACGTTACAGCCAGAGCATATCTGATCTGCTCAGGGAGGTCACTCCTTTCCAAACACCCTTCGGCTGCCTTCTCGTTGTTCTCGACATAAAGGTGGACTCCCTGTCTGGGCCCGTCAGCACCCCCCCAACCTAGTCTCGGATGCCTCTGATTTTGGTCATGCCCCTCCTGCCTTGTTTTTCTACTTCTATCCCTCCCATCTCAAGGAAGCCCTTTCTAGGTCAAATTACGCCTGTTAGAAGCCCTTACAAAACGGTGTACCTCTCCTTTGTAGCGTTTGTCACAGCTGCTGCTTGACAGTGGGGACTATCAGTAACATTTGGTCTACTTCCTGGTTTATTTACTATTAGTCCTAATTTACCTTAAATATAGAGTGCTTTCATCACAAAATATTTTTATTTGATATCATCATTTTCACCTTACAAATAATGAACTTTATGGAAAGACTTTTAGTATAGGGAGTCATTTATTTTTATGATATCGGCATAGAATAAAAAGATTATAGCTGCATATAGTCAGTTATAGTCAACAGCTAATTTAGTTCTTATAAAGTGTCAAGGTTACAAATTCTAGGTTTTTCTATCACCATAAAAATGAACAGGTTTTATTACATATATTTTCTACATTTTTAAAATGTAACATGGAAATTAGAGTAAACCTGAACACTTCCCGTATCTGTGTCAAATCAAACATAGTCATTTATTTCTCAAATATCAGTATTTGTACATTCCCTTTGTGCTTTTTGTCATGGTTGTACTTCACCCTCTGCTGTTATTTATTTAATATAATGCATTTTTGTTTATTTTTAATTGTGGCAAAATACATACAACATAAAATTTTATGCTTTTTAAAAAAGTTAATTTTCTTTAAAAAAGAGTCTTTGTATCTTTACCAGAACTGGAGAACCAGTTTCATTTGCCTTTAAAGACTACTAGTAAATTCTGTCTCATTCCGTTGTCTGATAAAGGCTTCAGGCCTGAGCCATATGCTCCCTGTTTATGAGGGATATTGAATTGGCTACTGTCATAAAGGGGCTTAACTATGTGTTAGCAACCAACATGAGACTTGCTGTTTGATATACTCAGGTAAATTGAAAGAACCTTGAGAAAGAATTTAGCTTTCTCAGCATGTTAACTCCTTGTAATTCAATACCAAGTTCCAACTATTACCCAAGATCATTTCGTATACGAGCAGGTTACTTCCCCTTGAAATAGGAACTCGCCTCCCACCTAAATGGTAGTTCAGGGAAGTTTTGAACAAATGTGAGCAGTTAGTATAAGAATAACAATGGCAACACTAAAAAGTAACTACTTTTGGCAGTCATATTGTACATTCCCTTTGCAGCAGAATTCTTTATATGGGGGTAGCTGGCAGAAATTAAGACTAATTTTAAGGTAGAATACATTTGTCACCTATCCATCATCCATCTGTCCATCCTCCCAGCATTTATTGGCAGCTGCTGTGTGCTAACCACTCAGTGGTTTGGAAGTTAGGGAACAGCACCGACAGCACAAAAACGCAGGATGTTTTCAGTAGAGGCTTGGGCAGGTGGCCCACCCCTGCCGTAACTTGGTCAGTTTCTTGGCCTTGCAGCTCAGCAGTGGGAGGTCCTTGGCCCTCCTGAAAGAATTAGGAATACCCAAAATTGATTTGGGGGAACTTATATTAATATTAGAGCTGCAGTGAAGGGGTTACAAACATTGTTGCCTGTCTAAGGTGAGGTAAATAGGTAATGAGGGCAAGGTGGGGTTTCTGGATGACTGGAGACCACACCCCATCTGCAGAGGTGGCTGCTGATCAGCTCTTGCTGATTCCTGCCATGTGAAATACAGGCCAAGTTTTGCCAGCTCTTGTGATTTTCAGGAGAAGTTGAAAATTTGTTTTTTGTTTTTTTTTTTGTATTAGATCACTCATTTTAAATGATGGTGCAAATTAGAAAACAAAACAAAAAGTTGTACAAGCCCTAAAAAGGAAAGTTTCTATCTAAATTCAGCTCATGGTCAACATTCTTCTCATGTGCTGTGTGTGGCACATTGATTTGTGATTGTGAGTCACAGACCTATGCAGACTTCCTGTAGAGGATTTTCAGATGCTCTGAGTACTGAGTATTAGCTGTTGATTGAAGACGTACAAGTCAAACTGTTGTCATGCTGTGGGCAGTGTCTGCAGGTTTTGCTGGTGTTTGAAATAGTCAAAAAACACTGGTGATCACTGCTCTATAACCACATACTGGGATTCAAAAATTCCACAAGATATCAACTATAGGAAGGTCCTTTGAAAGATAAGCATTTCTCATACTGAGAAGTTATGTTCATTCATTTGTTCTACAAATAGTTTTTTAAGTACCCACTCTGGTGGTGGAACTTTTTTTTTATAATTTATTTTGGTATCATTAATCTACAATTACATGTGCAATATTATGGTTATTAAACTACCCCCTTCATCAGGTCCCCCCACCAACCCCATTACAGCCACTGTCCATCAGCATAGTGAGATGCTATAGAATCACTACTTGTCTTCTCTGAGTTGTACAGCCCTCCCCGTGCCCCCCCCAACATTATGTCTGCTAATTGTAATGCCCCTTTTTCCCCCTTGTCCCTCCCTTCCCACCCATCCTCCCCAGTCCCTTTCCCTTTGGTAACTATTAGTCACTCTGGTGGAACTTTAAGAAAGTGAATAATCTGAAAATTACAGAGGTAGAACAGTGTTCTGTTTGCACTATTCCCACCTCATCCTTCTTCTCCTTTCCCCTTTTCCATCTTTATTTCCCCCTTTACCCACAACCTTCCCCACATGAAAGATTTGGGGGCCAGGTAGGATATCTACAATGCAGTGGGAAAAGGTTTGTAGAAAATGCAGGTCAGAGTAGAAGGTTATGGTGGAGGAGTCAGATGCACACCCAGATATGTGGCGTTTGCCGTGCATTTACTAAAGGTGACTGATGCATTTGGCTCTAAGTTTCCTGATGGTCAAACTAAAGAAAAAAAAGTAACATTGCTCTTATTATTTACAAGGAGAAAATATACTTGTTTCTACAGGAGAAACAAACCTATTCTGTAACTTAATTATGATTGCTACTATTTAACATAACCTTTTTCACATATCTCAGAGGACACATGAAAGATACTCTGCTTCATTTTAGAAAATTCAGATAAAAAAGACACAGCAACTGTGCTTTCATCATTAAAGGTCAGTTATCATTATTAATTTTTGTTTTAGTGTAAGAAAGTCAATAAAAATCAAGCATACATACTTGAACAATAACATAATCACCAAGAAAGCCCAGTATCATACTGATAAATTATTTTGGAACTGGCTTTTAAAACTTGCATGCAACTTTTCTTGTGTTATTAAATAATTTTCTATAGCATCATTTCTTTTTTTTTAATAATTTATTTTGGTATCATTAATCTACAATTACATGTGCAATACCATGGTGATTAAACTACCCCCTTCATCAGGTCCCCCCCACGAACCCCATTACAGTCACTGTCCATCTTTAGCATCACTTCTTTATAGTATAATTTTTAAAGGCTGCATAGAACTGAGTCCATGATATGGATGAAAATACTATAATTTTATTTATTGAGTCTTCGAAGTGGAATCACTTGTAAAGCCAACTTGTAAGGCTGTTGATAAGGGAGTATTAAGTTGCCTCCAGAAAGATACAGCTTCACACTCTCATTGGCAGAATAATAAAGAACCTTTTTGTTCACACCCTCATTTGGTATTCTCAAAATCATCTTTTTTTGAGTGTTGCATAGATGACATTGGCCAGTGTGCTAGACAGTGTACACTTATCAGTCCCTCTGTTCCTTAGCTCTTCCCTCTAGTAAAGCCAAATGTGGTACCTTCAGTGTTTTATAGGCTGTACATAAACGAAGGTGACGTCAGTATAATCAACATTAACAAGACATATGACACAGTAGATTCTTGTGTTCAGTCAAGCATTTATGAAACGCCTAAGGTGTACTTAGTTTTTATGCTAATGAACTTAATTTTCTAAGAGATTTCAAGAAGTTATGTGATCCAAGCTTCTCACTCCATCCAGACATATGAAAAAAATTCTACACGGATGGTCGGCTTTCTTTTTTAAAGATGTGTATGAATGAAGATTCTCCAACCTTCCTTGTGAAACCAGGGCCCTGTGGATGTTGAATGAATATTTACTGACTTTATCGCAAAATTTAATCACCTTTTTAGTCAAGATTTTCCTATTGGAAAAATGCATTTTTCTTGCTGAAATTTCAATCTTTTGGAGAACAGGGAATGTGCTTTGTACAGCAGGCCTGGCACCTAAGGTCCAAAGCCTCAAGTTAGCTTTGCAGACTGAGGGAACAGCACATGAGCAGTACAAGGGAAAGGAAACATTTTGGTGCCATCTAGGAACCCTTAAATGAGTCCATAAAGTTGGGAAAAGTGGGGGAAAGGACGAGAAGATAGGTGAGAGAGATGTGCTATGCCTTGATGGCAAGGACTCTTGTAGGTGGTTTTTTTTTGGAGGGGGGGAGACATACTTGTGTTATTTATGCTATTATTAATGTACAATTACATGAGCAATATTATGGTTACTAGGCTCCCTCTATTATCAAGTCCCCACCACATACCCCATTACAGTCACTGTTCATCAGCATAATAAGATGCTGTAGAATCACTACTTGTCTTCTCTGTGTAATGCAGCCTTCCCCGTATACACCCCCCCACCACTATATTATGTGTGCTAATCATAATACCCCCTTTTCCCCCTTATCCGTCCCTTCCCAAACATCTCCCCCAGTTCCTTTCCCTTTGGTAACTATTACTCTGTTCTTGGGTTCTGTGAGTCAGCTGCTGTTTTGCTTCAGTTTTTTCTTTGTTCTTATACTCCACAGATGAGTGAAATCATTTGCTATGTGTCTTTCTCCGCCTGGCTTATTTCACTGAGCATAATACCCTCTAGCTCCATCCATGTTGTTGTAAATGGTAGGATTTGTTTTCTTCTTATGGCTGAATAATATTCCATTGTGTATATGTACCACATCTTCTTTATCCATTCATCTGCTGATGGACACTTAGGTTGCTTCCATTTCTTGGCTATTGTAAATAGTGCTGTGATAAACATAGGGGTGCATATGTCTTTTTGAAAATGGGCTACTGCATTCATAGGGTAAATTCCTAGGAGTGGAATTCCTGGGTCAAATGGTATTTCTATTTTGAGTGTTTGAGGAACCTCCATACTGCTTTCCATAATGGTTGAACTAGTTTACATTCCCACCAACAGTGTAGGAGGGTTCCCCTTTCTCCACATCCTCGCCAACATTTGTTGTTGTTTGTCTTTTGGATGGTGGCCATCCTAACTGATGGGAGGTGATATCTCATTGTGGTTTTAATTTGCATTTCTCTAATGATTAGCGATGTGGAGCATCTTTTCATGTCCCTGTTGGCCATTTGAATTTCTTCTTTGGAGAAGTTTCTGTTCAGCTCCTCTGCCCATTTTTTAATTGGCCTATTTGCTTTTTTTGTTGAGATGCATGAGCTCTTTATATAATTTGGGTGTCAACCCCTTATCAAATATGTCATTTATGAATATATTCTCCCATACAGTAGGATGTCTTTTTGTTCTATTGATGGTGTCCTTTGCTGTACTGAAGCTTTTTAGTTTGATATAGTCCCACTTGTTCATTTTTTCTTTTGTTTCCCTTGCCCAGAAAGATATGTTCATGAAAAAGATGCTTATGTTTATGTCCAAGAGATTTTTGCCTATGTTTTCTTCTAAGAATTTTATGGTTTTATGACTTACATTCAGGTCTTTGATTCATGTTGAGTTTCCTTTTGTGTATGGGGTTAGACAATAATCCAGTTTCATTCTCTTGCATGTAGCTGTCCAGTTTTACCAACACCAGCTGTTGAAGAGGCTGTCATTTCCCCATCTTATATCCATGGCTCCTTTATTGTATATTAATTGACCATATATGCTTGGGTTTATATCTGGGCTCTCTAGTCTGTTCCACTGGTCTATGGGTCTGTTCTTCTGCCAGTACCAAATTGTCTTGATTACTGTGGCTTTGTAGTAGAGCTTGAAGTCAGGGAGTGTAATTCCCCCCACTTTTTCTTCCTTCTTAGGATTGCTTTGGCTATTTGGGGTCTTTTGTGGTTCCATATGAATTTTAGAACTATTTGCTGTAGTTCATTGAAGAATGTTGTTGGTATTTTGATAGGGATTGCATTGAATCTGTAGACTGCTTTAGGATGGCCATTTTGACAATATTAATTCTTCCTATCCATGAGCATGGGATGTCTCCATTTACTGGTATCTTCTTTATTTTCTCTCATGAGTATCTCATAGTTTTCAGAGTATAAGTCTTTCACTTCCTTGCTTAGGTTTATTCATAGATATTTCATTCTTTTTGATGCAATTGTGAATGCAATTGTTTTCCCGATTCTCTCTCTGCTAGTTCACAGTTAGTGTATAGAAATGCAACAGATTTCTGTGTATTAATTTTTGTATCCTGCAACTTTAATGAATTCAGATATTAGATCTAGTAGTTTTGGAGTGGATTCTTTAGGGTTTTTTATGTACAATACCATGTCATCGGCAAACGGTGAGAGTTTGACTTCTTCCTTACCAATCTGGATGCCTTTTATTTCTTTGTGTTGTCTAATTTTCATGGCTAGGACCTCCAGAACTCTGTTGAATAAAAGTGGGGAGAGTGGGCATCCTTGTCTTGTTCCCGATCTTAAAGGAAAAGCTTTCAGCTTTTCACTGTTAAGTATAATGTTGGCTGTGGGTTTGTTGTATGTGGCCTTTATTATGTTGAGGTCCTTGTCCTCTATACCCATTTTGTTGAGAGTTTTTATCATGAATGGAAGTTGAATTTTGTCGTATGTTTTTTCAGCATCTATGTAGATGATCATGCAGTTTGTGTCTGTCTCTTTGTTGATGTGGTAGATGGTGTTGATGGATTTTCGAATGCTGTACCATCATTGCATCCGTGGGGTGAATCCCACTTGATGATGATGGATGATCTTTTTGATGTATTTTTGAGTTCAGTTTGCTAATATTTTGTTGAGTATTTTTGCATCTACGTTCATCAGGGATATTGGTCTGTAATTTTCTTTTTTTGTGGTGTCCTTGCCAGGTTTTGGTATTAGAGTGATGTTGGCCTCGTAGAATGAATTTGGGAGTATTCTCTCCTCTTCTACTTTTTGGAAAACTTTAATGAGGATGGGTATTAGGTCTTCACTAAATGTTGGATAAAATTCAGGAGTGAAATCATCTGGTCCAGGGGGGTTGTTCTTGGGTAGTTTTTTGATTACCAATTCAATTTCTTTGCTGGTAATTGGTCTATTCAGATTTTCTGTTTCTTCCTGGGTTAGCCTTGGAAGGTTGTGTTTTTCTAGAAACTTGTCCATTTTTTCTAGGTTATTCAGTTTGTTACCGTATAATTTTTCATAGTATTCTCTCATAGTTCTTTTATTTCTGTGGTGTCTGTAGTGATTTTTCCTTTCTCATTTCTGATTCTGTTTATGTGTGTAGACTGTCTTTTTTTCTTGATAAGATTGGCTAGGGGTTTATCTATTTTGTTTATTTTCTCGAAGAACCCGCTTCTGCTTTCATTGATTCTTTCTATTTGTATTTATTCTTCTCAATTTTATTTATTTCTCATTTATTTTTTATTATGTTCCTCCTTCTACTGACTTTGTGCCTCATTTGTTCTTCCTATTCTAGTTTCATTGATTATGAGTTTAGACTGTTCATTTCGGATTGTTCTTCTTTCCTTAGGTAGGCCTGTATGGCAATATATTTCCCTCTTAGCACGGACTTCGCTGCGTCCCACAGATTTTGTGGTGTTGAACTATTGTTGTCATTTTCCCCCATATATTGCTTGGACTCTGTTTTTATTTGGTCATTGATCCATTATTTAGGAGTATGTTATTAAGCTTCCATGTGTTTGTGGGCTTTTTCATTTTCTTTGAGTAATTTATTTCCAGTTTCATACCTTTGTGATCTGAGAAGCTGGTTGGTACAATTTCAATCTTTTTGAATTTACCGAGGCTCTTTTTGTGGCCTAGTGTATGATCTATTCTTGAAAATGTTCCGCGTGCACTTGAAAAGAATGTGTATCCTGTTACTTTTGGATGGCATGTTCTGTAGATGTCTGTTAGGTCCATCTGTTCTAATACGTTGTTCAGTGCCTCTGTCCCTTTATTTATTTTCTGTCTGGTTGATCTGTCCTTGGGAGTGAGTGCTGTGTTGAAGTCTCCCAACATGAATGCATTGCATTCTATTTCCCCCTTTAATTCTGTTAGTATTTGTTTCTCAGATGTAGGTGATTCTGTGTTGGGTGCATAGATGTTTATAATAGTTATATCCTCTTGTTGGACTGACCCCTTTATCATTATATAAGTCCTTCTTTGTCTCTTGTGACTTTCTTTGTTTTAAAGTCTAGTTTGTCTGATAGAATTACTGCAACTCCTGCTTTTTTCTCACTATTAGTTGCATTAAATATCTTTTCCTATCCCTTCACTTTCAGTCTGTGTATGTCTTTGTGTTTGAGGTGAGTCTCTTATAGGCAGCATATAGATTTTTTTTTTATCCATTCAGTGACTCTGTGTCTTTTGATTGGTGCATTCAGACCATTTACATTTAGGGTGATTATCGATAGTTGTGTACTTATAGCCGTTGCAGGCTTTAGTTTTGTGGTTACTAAAGGTTCAAGGGTAATTCCCTTATTATCTAACAGTCTAATTTAACTCACTTCATATGCTTTTACAAACACAGCCTATAGCTTCTTTTTTTTTCCTCCTTTTTCTTCCTCTTCCATTCTTTGTATGTTATAAATAATATTCTGTACTCTTTGTCTATCCCTGTGGTGACATCTATTTAGCCTTAGGAATACTTCCATCTATAGGAGTCCCTTCAAAATGCACTGTAGAGGTGGTTTGTGGGAGGTAAATTCTCTCAGCTGTTGCTTATCTGGAAGTTGTTTAATCCCTCCTTCAAATTTAAATGATAATCGTGCTGGGTACTGTATTCTTGGTTCAAGGCCCTTCTGTTTCATTGTATTAAATATATCATGCCATTTTCTTCTGGCCTGTAAGGTTTCTGTTGAGAAGGCTGATGTTAGCCTGATGGGTTTTCTTTTGTAGGTGATCTTTTTTCTCTCTCTGGCTTCCTTTAATAGTCTGTTCTTGTCTTTGGTCTTCGCCATTTTAATTATTATATGTCTTGGTGTTGTCCTCCTTGGGTCCCTTGTGTTGGGAGATCTGTGGGCTTCCATGGTCTGAGAAACTATTTCCTTTCCCAGCTTGGGAAAGTTCTCCTCAATTATGTCTTCAAAGGCATTTTCTATCCTTTTTCCTCTCTCTTCTTCTTCTGCTACCCCTATAATGCGAATATTGTTCCGTTTGGATTGGTCACACAATTCTCTTAATATTCTTTCATTCCTAGAGATCCTTTTATCTCTCTCTGCCTCAGCTTCTCTGTACCCCTGTTCTCTGATTTCTATTCCATTAACAGTGTCTTGCACCTCATCCAGTCTGCTCTTCAGCCCGTCAATCGATTGTTTCATTTCTGTCATATCTGTCCTGAGTTCCTCCCTTAGCTCTTACATATTTCTCTGTAGGTCCATCAGAATGGTTATGACTTTTATTCTAAATTCATTTTCAGGAAGGTTGTTTAAATCTATCCCACTCAGCCCTCTCTCTGGGGTTGTCTAGATGATCCTTGACTGGACCATATTCTTCTGTCTTTTCATGGCGATAGAAGTGGTTGCAGGGAGGTGCCATGTGTGTCAGCTGGGAGAACAAAGTCCCTTCCTGCTTGTTGTTCTCCTTGCCCTTCTCCGCAGCCTGGCCCTGTTACCCGCACACCGGGAGGCAGTCTCTGGTATAATCCCCTAATGTGCCATGGACAGGGCCACCCTCAGGCTAGCTTTGCGCATTGTGGGGGTTTGCAGCCACGTTGGGTGCATTCTGCACCCCTTGGTGCCTTTCAGCCCTTGCTGTGGCTTCTGTGGCCCTTCCCGGTTAGCTGCACGCCTGCTGGGAGGAGATTCTGTGTGGTTGTTGTGGGCGGGGCCACTCTACCGCTGATCTGCAGCTCTGGTGAATCCACCGCAGCACTGGCCAGGGGAACGAGTGGCAGGCTGCTTATCTCTGTGAGGGGCTTTGGGGCTGCTTTAACCGGCAGCCGGTTAGGGGGCCCGAAGTTCCTCAAGATTCCCAGCCTGCTGGGCTGAGTGCGCTGGGATGATTTTGTTCTGCTGTTGGGCCCTTGTCTCTTTAAGACTTTGAAGAAAGCACCCGTTTTTCTTTTGTCCCAGGGGAGCTGGTTGTGGGGACCTGCTTGCAGTCCCCGTCTCAGATTCGGCCCTTCCGTTTCTCTAATCTCCAGTACACCGTGCGATGTGTGTCTGTGCTCCTGGTGCAGATCACCAGGGCTGGTTACTTAGCAGTCCTGTGCTTCCACTCCCTCCCCACTCTGATTCTTCTCCTCCCACTGGTGCACTGGGGTTGGGGGAGCGCTCCGGTCCTGCCGGGTCGCGGCTTTGCTTACCCCCTTTGTGAGGCGCTGAGTTCTTGCAGGTGCAGCTGTAGCCTGGCTGTTGTACTGTATCTTCTGGTCTCTCTCTTAGGAGTAGTTGTATTTGTTATATTTTCACAAATATATTTGGTTTTGGGAGGAGATTTCTGCCACCCTGCTCTCGCTGCCATCTTCCCGGAAGCCTAACATAAGGTATTTTAAGCAAGTCTAAAAAAATGCATTTTTTTCCTTCTAGAATTGAAGATTGCAATATATGCTGTGGATCCGGTGGCAAAATCTTGCTCATTTGCTCTGAAAATGGGTTGAAAAATTATGGCAGTGACAGAAGGTGGATGAATTCCTGGATGCTGGGAGTATTAAACATTGAAATGGATTACCAGGAGAGGATATAAATAAATTGTATACAAGGCTTTAAACAAACATGTTCCTTGTTTGTTTGGATGAGCAGATATGCTCTAAAGACAGGTGGTTGGCCTGTTCAAACCTAAATATTTTTTTGGTTATGGTTGGTCATGATTATTTGGCTCCTTATCTATAGTTAATAATTTGAAACGTTTCTCTCAAAATTTTCTGTCAACAATTTGTGATTGAAGCCTTTGGTCAGTGGCTATATAAAGTATCATGCCTGTAAATTGTTTTAAAATATTCTAAGCCAGTGTGGTACAGTAGACTTTCTGTGACAACAGAAAGTTCTGTAATACAGGCATGGCTTATGGAGCATTTGAGATGTAGCTACCATAGCAGAAGAACTAAATTTTAAATTTGGTTTAATTTTAATTTAAAATTAAAAAGCAGTGAAGTTTACTTTCACACGAGAATGCCAATGGCCTGTTATTTTAACCTTTCCTTTTTCATTGGACAAGAATATTGTTTTCTTTATTGTTCTTTCTCTTTCCTAAGCTCCACCCTACTTCATTTTCTTATTACTTTGTCCTTTCTGTTGTGATGGTGTTAGTACTGTATCGGTAAAGCAGTGCATTTCATTTAACTCAAATATGTAATACAAAGGACATTGCATTCACTTTCATAAATTTGTCCTTCGAAAAGTTATTATTAGTTGTTTTCTTAGACAACGTTTAATCCTCCTTTGTCTTTTTTTTTACTGTTATTTTTATTTATTTATTTTTTTACAATTTATTTTGGTATCATTAACCTACCATTACATGAGCAATATTGTGGTGATTAAACTACCCCCTTCATCAGGTCCCCCCCACCAACCCTATTACAGTCACTGTCCATCAGTGTAGTGAGATGAAAATCACTACTTGTCTTCTCTGAGTTGTACAGCCCTCCCCGTGCCCCCCACCTTATGTCTGCTAATCGTAATGCCCCTTTTACCCTCTGATCCCTCCCTTCCCACCCTTCTTCCCCAGGCCCGTTCCTTTTGGTAACAATTAGTCCGTTCTTGGGTTCTGTGAGTCTGCTGCTGTTTTGTTCCTCAGATTTTTTCTTTGTTCTTATACTCCACAGATGAGTGAGATCATTTGATACTTGTCTTTTTCGGCTTGGCTTATTTCACTGAGCATAATACCCTCTAGCTCCATCCATGTTGTTGCAAATGGTAGGATTTGTTTTCTTCTTATGGCTGAATAATATTCCATTGTGTATATGTACCAGATCTTCTTAATCCATTCATCTACTGATGGGCACTTAGGTTGCTTCCATTTCTTGGCTATTGTAAATAGTGCTGCAATAAACATAGGGGTGCATCTATCTTTTTGAAACTGGGCTGCTGCATTCTTAGGGTAAATTCCTAGGAGTGGGATTCCTGGGTCAAATGGTATTTCTATTTTGAGTTTTTTGAGGAACCTTCATACTGCTTTCCACAATGGTTGAACTAATTTGCATTCCCACCAGCAGTGTAGGAGGGTTCCCTTTTCTCCACATACTCGCCAACATTTGTTGTTGTTTGTGTTTTAGATGTTGGCCATCCTCACTGCTGTGAGGTGATATCTCATTGTGGTTTTAATCTGCATTTCTCTGATGATTAGCGATGTAGAGCATCTTTTCATGTGCCTGTTGGCCATCTGAATTTCTTCTTTAGAGAAGTGTCTATTCATGTCCTCTGCCCATTTCTTAATGGGATTATTTTCTTTTTGTTTGTTAAGGTGCGTGAGTTCTTTGTATATTTTGCATGTCAACCCCTTATCAGATACATCATTTATGAATGTATTTTTCCATATTGTAGGATGTCTTTTGTTCTACTGATGGTGTCCTTTGCTGTACAGAAGCTTTTCAACTTGATATAGTCCCATTTGTTCATTTTTACTTTTGTTTCCCTTGCCCGGGGGGATATGTTCATGAAGAAGTCACTCATGTTTATGTCCAAGAGATTTTTGCCTATGTTTTTTTCCAAGAGTTTTATGGTTTCATGACTTACATTCAGGTCTTTGATCCACCTTGAGTTTACCTTTGTGTATGGGGTTAGACTGTAGTCCAGTTTCATTCTCTTACATGTAGCTGTCCAGTTTTTCTAACACCAGCTGCTGAAGAGGCTGTCATCTCCCCATTCTCTATCCAAGGCTCCTTTATCAAATATTAATTGACTGGAGGTGTTTGGGTTAATGTTTGGATTTTCTATTCTGTTCCACTGGTCTGTGGGTCTGTTTTTGTGCCAGTACCAAATTGTCTTGATTACTGTGGCTTTGTAGTATAACTTGAAGTCAGGGAGCGTAATTCCCCCTGTTTTATTCCTCTTTCTCAGGATTGCTTTGGCTATTCGGGGTCTTTTCTGGTTCCACATGAATTTTAGAATTATTTGTTCCAGTTCATTGAAGAAAGCTGTTGGTAGTTTGATAGGGATTGCATTGAATCTGTAGATTGCTTTAGGTAGTATAGCCATTTTGACAATATTTATTCTTCCTAGCCAAGAGCATGGGATGCATTTCCATTTGTTAGTGTCTTCCTTAATCTCTCCTAGGAGTGTCTTGTAGTTTTCAGAGTACAGGTCTTTCACTTCCTTGGTTAGGTTTATTCCTAGGTATTTTATTCTTTTTGATGCAATTGCGAATGGAATTGTTTTTCTGATTTCTCTTTCTGTTAGTTCATCATTAGTGTATAGGAAAGCAACAGATTTCTGTGTGTTAATTTTATATCCTGCAACTTTGCTGAATTCAGATATTAGTTCTAGTAGTTTTGGAGTGGAGTCTTTAGGGTTTTTTATGTACAGTATCATGTCATCTGCAAATAGTGACAATTTGACTTCTTCTCTACCAATCTCGATGCCTTGTACGTGTTTTTTTTGTCTGATTGCCGTGGCTAGGACCTCCAGTACTATGTTGAATAACAGTTGAGAGTGTGGGCACCCCTGTCTTGTTCCCGATCTTAGATGAAAAGCTTTCAGAGTCTCGCTATTAAGTATGATGTTAGCTGTGGGTTTGTCATATATGGCCTTTATGATGTTGAGGTCCTTGTGCTCTATACCCATTTTGTTGAGGGTTTTCATCATGAATGGATGCTGAATTTTGTCAAATGCTTTTTCAGCATCTATGGAGATGATCATGTGGTTTTTGTTCTTCTTTTTATTGATGTGATGGATGATGTTGATGGATTTTCGAATGTTGTACCATCCTTGCATCCCTGGGGTGAATCCCACTTGATCATGGTGTATGATCCTCTTGATGTATTTTTGAATTCGGTTTGCTAATATTTTGTTGAGTATTTTTGCATCTACGTTCATCAGGGATATTGGTCTGTAATTTTCTTTTTTAGTGAGGTCTTTGCCCGGTTTTGGTATAAGAGTGATGCTGGCTTCATAGAAAGAGTTTGGAAGTATTCCCTCCTCTTCTATTTTTTGGAAAACTTTAAGGAGAATGGGTGTTATTTCTTCTCTATATGTCTGGTAGAATTCAGAGGTGTATCCATCAGGTCCGGGGGTTTTGTTCTTGGGTAGTTTTTTGATTACAGATTCAATTTCGTTGCTGGTGATTGGTCTGTTTAGTTTTTCTATTTCCTGCTTGGTGAGTCTTGGAAGGCTGTATTTTTCTAAGAAGTTGTCCATTTCTTCTAGGTTTTGCAGCTTGTTAGCATATAGATGCTCGTAATATTCTCTTATTATTCTTTGTATTTCTGTGGGGTCCGTCGTTATTTTTCCTTTCTCATTTGTGATTCTGTTTATGTGTGTAGATTCTCTTTTTCTCTTAATGAGTCTGGCTAGGTGTTGATCTATTTTGTTTATTTTTTCAAAGAACCATCTTTTGGTTTCATTGATTTTTTTCTATTGTTTTATTCTTCTCAATTTTATTTATTTCTTCTCTGATCTTTATTATGTCTCTCCTTCTGGTGACTTTGGGCCTCATTTGTTCTTCTTTTTCCAATTTCAGTAACTGTGTCTTTAGACAGTTCATTTTGGAAGGTTCTTCCTTCTTTAAATAGGCCTGGATTGCAGTATACTTTCCTCTTAGTACTGCCTTTGCTGCATCCCACAGAAGTTGTGGCTTTGTGTTGTTGTTGTCATTTGTCTCCATATATTCTTTGATTTCTGTTTTGATATTGTCATTAACCCTTTGATTCATTAGGAGAATGTTGTTAAGTCTCCATGTATTTGTGAGCCTTTTTGATTTCTTTCTAAAATTTGTCTCTACTTTTATACCTTTGTGATCTGAGAAGTTGGTTGGTATTATTTCAATGTTTTGAATTTACTGAGGTTCTTTTTGTGGCCTAGTATGTGGTCTATTCTGGAAAATGTTCCTTGTGCACTTGAGAATGTGTATCCTGCTGCTTTTGGGTGCAGAGTTCTGTAGATATCTGTTAGGTCCATCTGTTCTAGTGTGTTGTTTAGTGCCTCCGTGTCTTTACTTATCCTCTGCCTGGTTGATCTATCCTTTGGAGTGAGTGGTGTGGTAAAGTCTACTAAAATAATTGCATTGCTGTCTATTTCCTCCTTCACTTCTGTTAGTATTTGTTTCACATATGCTGATGCTCCTGTGTTGGGTGCATATATATTTATAATGGTTATATTTTTTTGTTGGACTGACCCCTTTATCATTATGTAATGTCCTTCTTTATCTCTTGCTACTTTCTTCATTTTGAAGTCTATTTTATCTGATACAAGTAGTGCAACACCTGCTGTTTTCTCTTTGTTGTTTGCATGAAATATCTTTTTCCTTCCCTTCACTTTTAGTCTGTGTATATCTTTGGGTTTGAGGTGAATCTCTTGTAAGCAGCATATAGATGGGTCTTGTTTTTTTATCCATTCTGTTACTCTGTGTCTTTTGATTGGTGCGTTCAATCCATTTACATTTAGGGTGATTATTGATAGATATGTACTTATTGCCATTGCTGGCTTTAGATTCGTGGTTACCAAAGGTTCAAGGGTTGCTTCTTTACTATCTAAGAATCTAGCTAAACTTTCTTGTTAAGTTATTGTGAATGCCGTCTGATGTTTCTTTATCTCTCCCTTCCTATTCTTCCTCCTCCTTTCTTTCTATATTAGGCGTTTTATTCTTTGCCTTTAGTTAGTATTTGGATGGTCTTCTTTCTTTGCTATGATTTTATTTTCTCTGGTGACATCTTTTTAGCCTTCGGGTTGTTTCCCTCAAATCAGTCCGTTTAAGATATCCTGTAGTGGTCATTTATGAGAGGTAAACTCTCTCAACTTTCCTTTGTCTTGAAATTGTTTAATCCCTCCGTCATATTTAAATGATAATCGTGCTGGATACAATATTCTTGGTTCAAGGCCCTTCTCTTTCATTGCATTAAATATATCATGCCATTCTCTTCTGGCCTGTAGGGCTTCTGTTGAGAAGTCTGATGAGAGTCTGGTGGGTTTTACTTTGTAGGTGATCTTTTTTCTCTCTCTAGCTGCCTTTAATACCCTGTCTTTATCTTTGATCTTTGCCTTCTTAATTATTATGTGTCTTGGTGTTGTCTTCCTTGGTTCCGTTGTGTTGGGAGATCTGTGGGCTTTCGTGGACTGCGAGACTACTTCCTTCCCCAGTGTGGGAAAGTTTTCAGCAATTATTTCTTCAAAGACACTTTCTATCCCTTTTTTTCTCTCTTCTTCCTCTGGTACTCCTATCATGCGAATATTGCTCCGTTTGGATTGGTCACACAGTTCTCTTAATATTCTTTCATTCCTAGAGATCCTTTTATCTCTCTCTGCCTCAGCTTCTTTGCATTCCTGTTCTATGTTTTGTATTTCTTTGACAGTTTCTTGTACCTCGTCCAGTCTGCTGTTAAGCCCGTCGATGAGTTGTCTCATTTCTGAATTGTCTTTCCTCATTTCCTCCCTCAGCTCTTTCACATTTTTCTGTAGATCCGTCAGCATGGGTATGACTTTTATTCTGAATTCTTTTTCAGGAAGACTGTGCATGTCCATTCCTTCAGGTTCTCTCTCAGGGGTTGTGTTTGTCTTAAGCTTTGTCTGTATCATATTCTTCTGTCTTCTCATGAATATAGAATTGGTTGTTGGTACTTGTCAGGTATGTCATCTGGGCTCTTTATGACTTTAAAAAGGAAAGAGAAGAAAGAAGAGAAAAAAATTAAAAAGAATTCTAATAATAAAAAAAAGAGAGAGTGAAAGAAAGAAAAGAAAGGAAAGAAAAAGAAAAAGAAAAAGCAGCAACACCTAAAAAAAAAAAAAGTCCACCGGGAGTGGTTTCTGTGTGAATGCTGTAGGTGGCGCAGTTACTTCAGTATTCCAGAGCCCTGGTCGCGCCGCTCCGCAGGCCCTTTAAAGCTGTGGCCGGGTTGAGAATGAATGGGAGGCTGTTATGCTCTGTGGGAGTCTTAAATATGGCTACCCTTTCCCAGTCGCCCGCTATGGGGTCCGAAGCTCCCAAGGACTCCTAGCCTGCTGGGCTGAGTGTGCCGCGACAATGAGGTTTTTTCTGGGCTCTTGTCTCTTTAAGACCGCTGAAAAAGTGCGCGCGCTTTTCTCCTTTTATTTTTTCTTCTCTCTATCCTTCCCTGAGCCAGCCCGGAGCATGTAGGTGCGTTCCGCTGAGACCCTGTGCCCTCCGTCTCCCCAATCTCGCCACACCGTGCTTTGTGCGCTCGCGCTCCCTGGGCAGATCCAGGGCTTGTTATCTCCTGGGCCTGCACTTCTACTCCCTCCATCTCTGAATCCTCTCCTCTCACTGTGCGCTGGGGTGGGGGAGTGCTCCGGTTCTGCCAGGTTGCGGTTCCGTTTCTTACCCGCCTCGCCAGCTGCTGAATCCTCTCAAGTGTGGCTGCACGTTGTGCGCTTTCCTGTGTGTTGTGGTCTCTCTTTTAGGAACAGTTGCATTTGCTCTGTTTTCGTGGATAAATATAATGTTGGAGGAAAATTCTGCCGCTCCGTTCACGCCGCCATCTTCCCAGAACCTCCCTCCTTTGTCTTTTAAGGAAGAAAAATATCACTTAATCATCTGCCATCATACTACTTCACTTAATCATCTGCCATCATACTACTTAACTGAATGTTAAGTCCTCTTTTAAATGTTGTACTAAGTTAACAGAGTCTGTTAATCGTAAGAATTATTTAGTTCCCTAAATGTTTGAAGGGAAAGATAAAATGATATAGACAGATTTCCAAGTCTGTCTGATAAAAAAAGAAACATATGAGTCGAAAGACTACAGTTTGTGGTATTCAGCACTTATGGACACATGGGGGCGCACCCAAACACATGCACACACACAGTTATTCTGTTTGTTCTTTTGTTTTAACTATAGTTTAAAAACAAAATCCAAAATATTGACTTGAAAAATCAGTTCCCTTCACCAGACTTCCTTTCTTTCTTATAGAGTTCATGGATGATGATCGTAGTAGTCTTTGGTCCCAGAATAAAACAGGACATCCTTTTCTTGGGGCCAGGATAATCCTTTAGCCTGCAGGAGGAGCCTGGTTTTTTTTGTTTTATTAAAGTATTATTGATATACAATTTTATATTGGTTTCAAGTGTACGACACAGTGGTTCACCCATTACCCATATTATTAAATTCTTACCCCCTCTAGTGTGGTTACTATTTATCAATGTGGAAAGATGTAACAGAATCATTGACTGTATTGTTCATGCTGTACTGCCACCTTCCCCTTTATCTCCCTCACCCTTCCCCTTTTGTAACTGCCAGTCACTTCCCAGGGCCCATGAGTCTATTGCTGTTTTCTTCTTTCTGTTTTGCTTTGTTTTTCTTTCTCCACCTAGCTCCACCCATGGTGTTGCAAATGGTAGGATTTCTTCCTTTTTTTTAGAAGGGAGGGGAGGTTAGCCCTTAATTTTCCATTCTTGTGTTATCTTTTCCTAGATTTGTTGTCAAGGTTATGGCAGTCTGATAAACTGAGTTTGAGGAACTGTGCCTTTTTTGGTCTCTGAAATAGTTTTTATTTTTATTATTTAAAAATTTTTAATTTTGGTATCATCAATATACAATTACATGAGCAACATTGTGGTTACTAGATTCCCCCCATTATCAAGTCCTCACCACATACCCCATTATAGTCACTGTCCATCAGCGTAAGGATTTCTTTCTTTTTATGGCTCAGTAATATTTTGCTGTGTGTATGTGCCACATCTTCTTTATCCACTCATCTGTTGTACACTTAGGTTGCTTCTGTATCTTGAGGAACCTGTTTACTGCAGTGCTGAAGAAGAAAGATTTACAGTTATACTGAGTAGTATTATATTTATTGAAGAGGAAGTCTGATGGCATTAAACATAGAATTGTGAAAAGTTTTTGTTAAATTCGATCTTTTTCATTTTCTTAAGAGATTAGAAAAAATACTTGCCTTCTTTCTTACTGGGTATTTATCAATTATTATTTGACAGTCTGTGTTTGAATGAATGAAAGACTTGTCTGGAGGAATCCTTGGCTGCTGCCAATATAATAAACACCTTGGTTTGTTACATGTCTTTTCTCCTCAGTGTAGGGCTGTTGTAGTTGGAGCCAGACAGGGTGTTGATGGATTTATTGCTGTGGTGGTGTCTTGGCAATCTTCCATTTCAGCATAGATGCAAGCATTTATTTCAAGATAGACAAATTGGGAACTTGTGTTTGGGTGACACGAGCTGTGCAGTGCCCAGCTCATCCTCACTGTCTCTGTGCTGCCATGTGTCCTTGGGGAGCTTTTCTGCTGTCAGTGCTCTTAGGTCAGTCGTGTTCCCTGAGTTTGCTTAGGCCCGGCTTGTTGGTCTGCCTGGCTCCTAGGAAAAGTACAGTTAATGTCCCTTGCTTCTCACGGAGTTGCTGTAAAGCATTTAATGGCTAGTGACAAAAATGGAAATGATAATCTGCTGTTCACCCACCTGGTTGCTTAATGGAATCGCAGATTTTATGGAGAACATGGAAGGCCTCTGATACTCTGACAGTTCTGTTTGTAGAAATACTTTTAGATAAATGCAGATCATACATTTTCCAAGAAATTTCTTCCAAATTAATGTTTTAAAAGGGGGTCTGCTAAAGTCAGATTATAGATGAGGCTCTATCTAGTTAGTTACCTGATGTGGCTTGGTTCTTTTTATAGTTTGAACTTTAAAATTCCCATTAGGGGTTCAGTAACATCTCACTTTGCATGTGTGTAAGGTAAAACCTGTATATCTATCTTAAATGTGAAATTGCCATGTAGTGACTGATATCATATACCCGAGTAAGTCCAAAAAGCCAGTCTTTTCTCCAGTGATGCAGCCCATCAGTGCTTCTTTTCTTGCATTGTTTGCATTTAAGGGTGTATGGTACAAAATAATGTAGTTTTAAACAGTAGAATAACATTTAGCACAATGATATGGTCATGCTTTGAGAGGCACCATAGGCACCAAGAGCTCATATGAAGAAACTGAAGATTTACATGTCATGTCTCATGTCATTCCAGGTCATACACTTACTGAAAGGAATGTTGGGAGGATCCACCACATTATCAAAATTATTATTTTCACTCTTAACTTTAATATAGCTGAGAAGGTGGTAGTAAAAGTGCCTTTGTGAATCATTTAACTCGGCTATCATAATTCATTTTTATTAACAAATCAAAAATATTTAACAAATTGTTTTGACCAGGCATATGTAGGTGAATAGAATGAACAGACATAACAGGAAGGGAACTTGGAGATCCAGCTTTACCTACACTCTCATTTTCTGCATGAGGAAAACTAATGCCCATAATGGTGAAGTTATTTGTCTAAGGTTCCCGATGGGATTCTTATGAACCAATAACTTTCAGCATTTAAAGTTTAGAGATTTAGAGTCTTAGAACATTGCACAAAGGAAATAGTTTGACCAGTTCCCTTTCTCTTCTTGAAGAAGCCAAGAATGGTTATTTTTAGCTGTATTAGTACTGTTGTTTTTAGCTCTGCCCCAGTCAGAGCATGGAAGAGTAACTTAAATGCCATTTGTTTTAGTACATACTCTCCAGCTCTATTGGTTTAGTCTTTCAAAAATCCTTGTAGATATATAATGTAGATGGTTGTATTTCTACTCTATAGGTAAGAAAACCAGTTTGTTTATAATTCAACAATGTCACTACCAGTTAGTGGTCAAGGTACTCTCAAAGCCATGCTTTGGAGTGCCAACCCCTGTACCTCAGGGCACATTCCTTGAATAACAAAGATTTCAAGTGTTTTTATGTACGAGGTGTCCTGAGTCAGGTTGCATGCATTTAACAAGAGTGTGTATCCTTCATGTCTCTCTGCAATAGTTCCAATGTGTGAGCATCAGGAACACAGATCAGGAGTGCTGACCTTGGCCATGAAACAGAGCAAATCTAATTAATTAGCACATGTGGACAAAAATTCACATTTTGCTATCTTCTACCCTTTTACTGCCCACCCTGGTTTGACATATGGATTTTTAACCCCAGGTCTTTTCTGTCTGAGGAGAACTTTGAAATTTCTTATGCCAGACGGCCACTGTTTAAATATAAATGTGACTAACCCTCTGGGATTACAGAATCTGCTAGCAGCCTTTCCAGGAGATGATGATAAAAAGTCATCAGTCATGGTCAGTTCAGAGGCCAAGAATTAAACTTCATTTTAGTTGCTGTTTCATACATTTTCTCAGGCACCACTAAATTGGCAGATTATATTTTGTTCAGTTAATAATTTAAAACTTTGAACAATAAAATGAGAAGCCCACAAAAGTTTAGCTTCTTAAAAAACAATTTTTTGTGTGTGCGTATGGCACTTTGATGATTCTTACAGCGTATGTAGGCATTGTTAGTACTCTGATATTCAGTGATGAACCTGGCATATGTCAAAGATATTGTGGGTTTGGTTCCAGACCACTGCAATTGAGCAAATATCACAGTAAAGCAAGACAAATTGATTTTTTGGTTTCCTGGTACATATAAGTTATGTTTGCAAATATGCTGTAGTCTGTTAAGTGTGCAGTAATATTATGTCTTAAAAACAAATGAGGATACCTTAATATAAAAATACTTTATTGCTAAAAAATGGTGAGCATCACCTGAGCTTTTAGTGAGTTGTAATCAGTGATCACAGATCACCCTAACTAATATAATAATGAAAAAGTTTGAAATGTTTGGGAAAATTACTGAAGTGTGACACCCAGACGTGAATTGAGCAGACACTGTTAGAGAAATGTCATGAACAGACTAACTTGAGGCAGGGTTGCCATAAACCTTCAATCTGTAAAAAATGGAGTATCTGTGAAGCGCAGTGAAGTGAAGCACGGTAAAACAAGGTGTGCCAGCACTTCCAGAAGGTCATTATCATGTACTCGGTCTTAGTCTCCTCGTCCTCATCTTCCTCATCTGTAACGGATAATGCTCACTGAGCCTGGACCCTTTTTCACACACTCTTTCAGTCCTCATAGAAACATTATTTTTGTTTTACAGATGGGTTGGAGTTAACTTACTCAAGTCACAGAGCTGATCAGTTTAAAAAGTGCTTCATTTGTCAACAGAGAGTGTATTCGTGCTTTATTTATAGAAAAGAATGGTTAATGACAGGAAGAAAGATTTCGGCGATCATAAATAAAAGAAAAATTTGTTCACATGCAGTCTTGTGCTATAGTTACTAGCCCATGGAGACATGGTTTTGATTCCTAGTTCATGTGGTGCTGCAAGTACCAGGACCCTCTATTTTTCTCCACAAGACACTGAATTTGAATACTTGTGGGGGAGGCTAGGCCCACTCCTGTAGAGCCGGGTCCCATCACATTGTGTATTCAAGTGCTTCACTCTCACCTACCTGATTCTTGAAGAAATTTGAGCTATGAACCATTCATGCAAAGGGAAAGTCTTCCTTATCTGTAAGTCTCTCCTCAGTAGATTTCACTCATGTGCAAAATCCGTTTTCTCCTGACAGTTCTAGACAAATGGAAGATGACTGTCACTAACGGGCTGCTTATCAAAAATGGTAAAATTATAGTTAATATTCTTTGGCATTCAAAATATCTGGCACTGAAATATACAGATAAGCTTAATATAAAAGGTTTCTATCTGTGGTTAGGGAAAACATTGGGATGGAAGATGAAGAACTAAAAGTGATCCTTCTCAGTTTCTTCATTGGTTTCTCCTTTATCAGAATGTTGGCCCTTCCCCAGGGTCTCAGTCCTGGCTCTGCTGCTCATCTCGTCTGCATTCTCTCTGAAGATGATCTCATCTGTTGGCATGGTGTTGAACACTGTCTGTGTGCTGACTTCCAAATGTGTATCTCCAGCTCTCCAGTCTGAGCTACAGACATACATATCCAGCTGCCTACCTTGCATCAGTGCCTTAATGTTTGTGGACTCTCACATTTAACTGGCCCTAAACCAAACTCATTATCTTGTTTAATCCTTCCTGACCATGCTGATAGATGGGTTATATGGCCAATCTGTGCTTCACTTTTATGCTTTATAAAATGTAGTTGTAGGGGGAGGGAGAGAGAATAATTATCCTTTTGGTTTATGGCTGACCTTAGGGGCTCTGAGGTCAGTGACAAAAATTACCCTGTGTGTATCCTACCTCTAAGGGTTTAAATGAACATCATAAGTATCTTTGAAAGAAAGCAGAAGGCAATAGGAAACTGTGAGTTCTGTACAAGGATAGAAGGAAGTTTCACTATCCTAGCCCAGCAAGTAGGATTTTTTGTTCATGTATGTATGTAACCTTCAAGCTTTTCTTTCCTTGCATCCCTGAGATGAATCCCACTTGATCATGGTGTATGATCCTCTTGATGTATTTTTGAATTCGGTTTGCTAATATTTTGTTGAGTATTTTTGCATCTGTGTTCATCAGGGATATTGGTCTGTAATTTTTCTTTTTTGTGGGGTCTTTGCCCGGTTTTGGTATTAGAGTGATGCTGGCTTCATAGAATGAGTTTGGAAGTGTTCCCTCCTCTTCTGTTTTTAGGAAAACTTTAAGGAGAATGGGTATTATGTCTTCTCTATGTCTGATAAAATTCAGCGGTGAATCCATCTGGCCTGGGGATTTTGTTCTTGGGTAGTTTTTTTGATTACTGATTCAATTTCATTGCTGGTAATTGGTCTGTTTAGATTTTCTGTTTCTTCCTTGGTCAGTCTTAGGAGGTTGTATTTTTCTGTGAAGTTGTCCATTTCTTCTAGGTTTTCCAGCTTGTTAGCATATAGATTTTCATAGTATTCTCTAATAATTCTTTGTATTTCTGTGGGGCCTGTCGTGATTATTCCTTTCTCATTTCTGATTGTGTTTATGTGTGTAGATTCTCTTTTTCTCTTAATAAGTCTGGCTAGGGGTTTATCTATTTTGTTTATTTTCTCCAAGAATCAGCTCTTGGTTTCACTGATTTTTTTTCTATTGTTTTATTTTTCCCAATTTTATTTATTTCTTCTCTGATCTTTGTTATGTCCCTCCTTCTGCTGACTTTGGGCCTCATTTGTTCTTTTTCTAGTTTGAATAATTGTGACTTTAGACTATTCATTTGGGATTGGTCTTCCTTCTTTAAATAGGCCTGGGTTGCTCTATACTTCCCTCTTAGAATTGCCTTTGCTGTGTCCCACAGGAGTTGGGGCTTTGTGCCTTTGTTGTCATTTGTTTCCACATATTGCTTGATCTCTGTTTTAATTTGGTCATTGATCCATTGATTCCTTAGGAGCATGTTGTTAAGCCTCCCTGTGTTTGTGAGCCTTTTTGTTTTCTTTGTACAATTTACTTCTAGTTTTATACCTTTGTGATCTGAGAAGTTGGTTGGTAGAATTTCAATCTTTTTGAATTTACTGAGGCTCTTTTTTGTGGCCTAGTATATGGTATATTCTGGAAAATGTTCGATGTGCACTTGAGAAGAATGTGTATCCTGCTGCTTTTGGGTTTAGAGTTCTATAGATGTCTGTTAGGTCCATCTGTTCTAGTGTGTTGTTCTGTGCCTCGTGTCTTTACTTATTTTCTGTCTGGTTGATCTGTCCTTTGAAGTGAGTGGTGTGTTGAAGTCTCCTAGAACGAATGCATTGCTGTCTATTTCCTCCTTTAATTCTGTTAGTAATTGTTTCACATATGTTAGTGCTCCTGTGTTGGGTGCATAGATACTTATAATGGTTATATCCTCTTGTTGGACTGACTCCTTTATCATTATGTAATGTCCTTCTTTATCTCTTGTTACTTTCTTTGTTTTGAAGTCTATTTTGTCTGATACAAGTACTGCAACACCTGCTTTTTTCTACCTACTGTTTGCATGAAATATCTTTTTCCATCCCTTTACTTTTAGTCTGTGTATGTCTTTGGGTTTGAGGTGAGTCTCTTGTAAGCAGCATATAGATGGGTCTTGCTCTTTTATCCACTCTGTTACTCTGTGTCTTTTGATTGGTGCATTCAGTCCATTTACATTTAGGGTGATTATTGATAGATATGTACTTATTGCCATTGCAGGCTTTGGATTCATGGTTACCAAAGATTCAAGGGTAACTTCTTTACTATCTGTTTAACTTAACTCTCTTGTTAAGCTATTATATACACAGTCTGATGTTTCTTTATTTCTCTCCCTTCTTATTCTTCCTCCTCCATTCTTTATATGTTAGGTGTTTTAGTCTGTACTTTTTTGTGTTTTCTTTGACTGTTTTTGTGGATAGTTGATTTTATTTTTTGCCTTTAGTTAGTATTTGGATGTTCTGCTTTCTTTGCTGTGATTTTATTTTCTCTGGTGACATCTATTTAGCCTTAGGAGTGCTTCCATCTAGAGCGGTCCCTTTAAAATATCCTGTAGAGGTGGTTTGTGGGAGGTAAATTTCTTTAACTTTTGCTTCTCTGGAAATTGTTTAATCCATCCTGCAAATTTAAATGATAATCATGCTGGATTCAGTATTCTTGGTTCAAGGCCCTTCTGTTTCATTGCATTAAATATATCATGCCAGTTTCTTCTGGCCTGTAAGGTTTCTGTTGAGAAGTCTGATGAACACTGGGTGGGTTTTCCTTTGTAGGTGATCTTTTTTCTCTCTCTGGCTGCCTTTAATATTCTGTCCTTGTCTTTGATCTTTGCCATTTTAATAATTATATGTCTTGGTGTTATCCTCCTTGGGTCCCTTGTGTTGGGAGATCTGTGGGCTTCCATGGTCTGAGAAACTATTTCCTTTCCCTGCTTGGGGAAGTTCTCCTCAATTCTGTCTTCAAAGACACTTTCTATCCCTTTTTCTCTCTCTTCTTCTTCTGGTACTCCTATAATGCAAATATTGTTCCAATTGTCTCGGTCACACAGTTCTCTTAATATTCTTTCATTCCTAGAGATCCTTTTATCTCTCTCTGCCTCAGCTTCTCTGTACTCCTGTTCTCTGATTTCTATTCCATTAACAGTCTCTTACACCTCGTCCAGTCTGCTCTTAAGTCCTTCTATTGATTGTTTCATTTTTGTTATGTCCCTCCGGACTTCATCCCTTAGCTCTTGCATATTTCTCTGCAGGTCCATCAGGATGCTTATGAGTTTTATTTTGAATTCTTTTTCAGGAAAATTGGTTATATCTGTCTCACCAGGCCCTCTCTCTGGGGTTGTCTGAGTGATTTTTGACTGGATCAGATTCTTCTGCTTTTTGATGGCGATAGAAGTCGTTGCTGGCAGGGGGCACATGTGTCAGCTGGGAGAACAAAGTCCCTTCCTGCTTGCGGTCACCTTGCCCTTCCCTGCTGCCTGTGCTGGTTACCTGCATGCAAGAAGCAGTCTCTGGGTTAATCCCCTAAGTTGCCGTGGGTGGGGCGGCCCTCGGGATAGCCTAGGGCATTGCGGCGGGTTGCTGACATGCCGGATGTGTTCTCCTGTGAGAACAGCACCCCTTCATGCCTTCTGGACCTTGCTCTGGCTTCCTCTGTCTGTGCCGGGCATCTGCATGCCAGCGGTAGCCTCTGGTTCCATCCCGTTAGCTGTGCGCTGGGTGAAGACTCTGTGTGGATGCTGTGGGCAGGGCTGGTCCCTGGCTGCTCCGCAGCTGTGGCAGGTCAGCCAGTTTGCTTGCAGTGCCAGCCGGGGGGGATGAATAGCAAGCTGCCTGTCACTGTGATGGGCTTCGGGGCGGCGTTACCCCCCGGGGGGTTAGGGCGCCTGAAGTTCCTCAAGATCCCAGTCTGCTGGGCTGAGTGTGCCGGGACGATTTTGTCCAGCTGTTAAGACCTTGTCCCTTTAAGACTTTAAAAAAGTGCTCGCTTTTCTTTTGTCCCAGGGGAGCCCGGTGGGGACCTGCTCACAGTCTCCGTCTTGGATTTTACTTTTCCGTTTCTCTGATCTCCAGTACACCATGCGGGGTGTGTGTCTGTGCTCCCGGCGCAGATCACCAGGGCTGGTTACTTAGCAGTCCTGCGCTTCCACTCCCTCCCCACTCTGATTCTTTTCCTCCCGCCAGTGAGCTGGGGTTGGGGGAGTGCTCGGGTCCCACTGGGTCACGGCTTTGTATCTTACGCTTTTCGTGAGATGCTGAGTTCTCGCAGATGTAGATGTTTCCTGGCTATTGTACTATATCTTCTAGTCTCTCTTTTAGGAATAGTTGTATTTGTTATATTTTCAAAAATATATATGGTTTTGGGAAGAGATTTCCGCCACCCTGCTCACACCACTATCTTGAGCCCTCCCCCAAGCTTCTCTTTGTCACAGCTGCTGGAGCCCCTGTCATCTCCGCCAGACTTCTCGCTTATATTACTTCTTCACTGCCAGGTTCTGAACCTTGGGGCCCACTGTGACTGGCCCTTCTGTCTCTGAGATTGTCACTCTGCTCATTTTAATTTTAAAAAGTGAGTATTTATAACTTTCTGTATACTCAGAAGTTTCAGCATTACCTTATCTTCTAATTTTTCCTTACAGTGCCCATCTGGGTGGTCCCTAGGTCGCATGGATTCCTTTGCAGGAGCCCATCCCAGCTTCATCTGCTCTCCTGACACCTTACTGCGCTTTTATGCAGTCACCCCTCGCCTCTGGCCTCCATGCTGCTCAGTCACTTTCCTGACTGCCATTAGTGTTGCCCCTTTGCCCTTGCACTGCCCAGGATTACATTCCTAAAAGAGACTCATTCCTGTCGCTTATGGAGGTCTTCCATTGTCTGGTGATCCTCACCTGGAGTCCCTACTGATCTGTCTCTTGGTCCTTCTACCCTTGTAGTCCTCTGAATAGGTCTGTGTCTTGGCCTGGACCTCACTGTTCAGATGCCATCTGTGCTTGGAACTGCCCCTGCCGAGACCCTTCTCCCCATTTTTGTCCTCTAGTGTGCTATTTATGCATCTGGGCTGAGAAGTTACCTGTCAGCCCACAGGACCATGAGCGACCGAGTTCTGTCTTTGTGTTCCTGGTACGTCGCACATCTTCTAGCCCATGTCGTAGACACAAATGTTTATTTGAATAAAGTTTTAAATTTCCTTCCAAATGAGTAAGGACATTTTCTCTAAGAAAAAATTATTTTTGTCTTTTTTTTTTTTATTAGACAAGTATCTTCTTGTTTTACTCTCTTCTGAAAAGCTTTGCTCAATGTTTCCTTCTGCAGCTGTTCTGTCCAAGCTCCCTGTGGTCAGAAACCTGCAGGGACTCCCATTACTTTCAGTGGGGTCTCCAGCGGCCTCTCTGTGGTCATACTTTTTTTTTTCTGGAAATGCGTATCTGATGTCTGAGGTGCCTGTGAGCCACAGGCCCGGGTACGTACCCAGTTATTTAAGGGCAGAGTGGGGACTTTTGAGGTATGTGAGCCCCTCGCTTCGCCTCAGACTGAGGTCAGCAGCCAGAGCACTGGACAGAGCACCCTGGACTGCACTGGGAAAATCTTGTGTATGTCTGTTCTCACATTTAAGTTGAGGTGATCTGCTGTACTACAGGTATTTAATATGCCCTAATTTACAGATAATATAATCTTTATAACTGAGATTTTAAACACTTGTACCTTTCCTCAAGTTCATATTTATTAAAATCCTCAACTTTGTTCACAGCCCTGAATTCACCATTTTTTTTAAAGGTTGTTTTGCAAATGACTTTAGTTTTTAATTTTAATCTTTGCCACCTTTGTTCCTTCTCAGGTTCCTCAACTGTAAATGACTCATCTACACTTAGAGAATTAAGATTAGAATGTAAAGATGTGCAGGCCTTTTGAACCTTGGTCATGCCTTCTACCAGAATAAATAAAATACTGAAGTAGAGTTATATATTTGAAATGCTACTTCCTTGGCAAGCCTTAAGCCTTTGTAGCTTTCCGTTATTATATTCAATTAATAGCTGCAGCTAGGCCAAAGGTCACTATTGTGGATTGGAGTTGGAGATTTGGCTAGCCTAAGAATCCTGGGTGAGCCCCGTTGGCTGCTGCAGACCGGAGTAGGCCCTCTCTTGAGTAGATTTGAGCTAAAAATAGATTATTCATTTTGGGTTGCCTGAGCACAAGTTCTGGATGTTTTTTGCCCGTGTTTCAAATTGGACTTTGTGTATGTGCCTGTTAAGTAGACCTTTTTGTAGACAGTAGAATCTAAGCATGGTTACTTTGCTTTACTGACTGGGGTTTTATCTACTCCCCACCCCACCCAACCCTCACCCCTGCTAAATTTCCAGCCTCCTCCTCAGAAGCTGGCAAAGGAAGAGGGGGTGTACATCAGATAACTTAAGAGTTCTAAAATGGAAAGGTCATTTGAGATCATGTTTTTCATTTTATAGATAAAGTACAAGACCTAGAAGTGTTGCCAGTCATCAGCAAGATCATGGGAACACAAGATTGGAATGACAGTGGGAAAGTATTTTTTTATTTTAAGAATGTACCAACTCGATTTGGTCCTTGGGTTTAGAGTAAGGTTATTTATTATGCAGAGATTGTCAGGCTGTTGACAGTTGCCCAGAGGACCTTTCTTAGGGCATATTTCCTTCTAACATCTCCCAGCTTGTCTGGTGATCTGTTTGAGAAGGGTGACAGGGCGTGACAGGCAGCGGTGGTCGTCCTGCCGGGAGGGCTGTGGGGGTATGTGAGAGTAGGAGGAGGGGAGGCGCAGCCTGCTGGGGTCACTGCTTCTTGTGAGCAAAGGGATCATCTTGTGATGATAAATTTATAGAATCTTATAACTGAAAGCCGCATGTTACATGGGCTTCGCAGCCATGGACTAGAAGATAAATCCTGGCAAGCTACCTAGCTCTTAGTTTTCCTTGTCTTTAAAATAAAGGTGGTAAAGCCCACTTCGCGTGGAGTTGTGAGGATCTAAGGAGATAATGTATATAAAATGGATGCTCAAGAGGTGGTGGGTGACACTGCTTCATGCTTTGGACTTGGGCCAGCTTTTTTAATAAGCTTAGTCTCTGTGTACCTTGGGCAAATAGGTAACCTTCTCTGGGCCCCAGTTTCTGTATCTGTATAAAGCAAATATAATAATGTGTACCAGTTGGGTAACTATGAGGTTTAACTGAGATAATATACCAAGGGTGTACGGGACAAGGTAACCATTCAGTAGATGGTCTGGGAGCTGGTAGATGCTGCAGAGGAATGTCTACATTTAGACCAAGAGTCCTGTTCTGTACCTCAGTTTGTCATTGTCTAATTTTGGTATCAGAACTAGAGTTTAGAAGCAAACTTGTATAAAGAAGTTTCATCTCTCCTTACTATACGATCTCTTTTTTAAAAAATAATTTATTTTGTATTCTGACACCATTTCCTTGCCTTCACTTAGAGTTCTTGCATCTTTTTGCCTTTAAGAGTTTCCCCTCCAATTTGGCAAAATAGTTTCTGAATATTCTTTAAAAGGCAAAGTATTGTAGACTGTAAACTGGAATAGTACTGTCAATGGCTCATTTAATTAAGCATTATAAACACTTAGGTAAATATATTTGGTACGTGAATACACTGTAAAAAATTTTGATTAAACATTTTGGTAAGTATCAGGTAAATATTTTCATTTGTGGTAATTAAAGGCCTACAATAAGTCAAGAGCATATTTAAAATACAACATATGGGAAAATATATTTTTTAAATTGCCTTTTCAAAGCAGTATTCCCTCTCATCACCCAGAAATCTTTCCATTTTCAGAGACAGGTGAGGGTCAAGGGTGAGCTGTTAGTTCACCCTGTACTTCCTGAAACTATAGTCTGTGTTTAGGCTTTTAAAGTAAAAAAAATTTTGTCCCCCCTCCCTCCCTTCGTCCCTGACTGTGATCTCTGCCCCCGACCCGTGCATAGAGAGCTTCATGAACCAGGCGTAAAGTATAGTGCTCCACATGGCTTTTATGCCTTTTCTGGACTCTCGGGACTCAGCTTAGAGAACCGTTTTGAACTATATTCATTCTATACTGCTTTCTGATAAAATCACTACTTCACTATCGCTCCATAAAAGGACAAAAATAAGTTTACGGAAAATATGCTTTTGACCTCTCCTCTTAGGTTGCACCGAATGTATTTGATCTAAGGCTTGAACTTACTTTACTGTAGGTAAAATATGATCAGTGGAGGTGGGACATGTGAACAGGATTCATCTTCAGAAATGAGTACTTTAAGAAAAAAAGATAAGGAAATAGCCTCTAGGTAAGGAGAATTGCTGACTAAGGCATAAAGCCAAAAGTTAAGCTGTTACCAAGTAGGATCTTAGGTCAGAAGGGGAGAGAAAATGAAACTCAGGAGACTTATGCTTATTTATTCTTATCCACCATGTTTCACTATTTATTTACTTTTTATTTTTTCCTTTAATTTTCTCTATTTTCACACATCCAAAAAATGAAACACCCTATACAAATGCCTTTTCATAGTAGATTACACAAGTCCATTCCAACTTGCTCTCAAAGTCACGAGAAGTGCTGCTAAGACGACAGCTGTTACGTAGCCAGTACATGGATCTAAATGCTGTATTGCACAGCTCTCAGCATGGAAGGTTTGAGTCCTCTCTGTTCTTAAGTTAAATGGCGTTGGTGTCCACGTTTACAGACTTGAAATGTATCAATCCTGAGCAGTTCTGATGTACATCTGAGACCAGCTGATGGGAGTCTTGGTCTCACTCTTAAAAAGGGAGGTCCAGATGGCTGTTGTAGACTTCAGTCCTCATTCTCTTCACCAGGAACTATTTCCTGGTCACACAGTCAGAACTTCCTAGGAGGGCTAAGACAAGTAACTGCAGATGTCTTTTTCACATCCACTACACACTCCAAATACTCTTTCTAAGGAGAGAATGTCAATGCGTTTCTTAATGACTGGGACCCTCGGCTTGAATCTCAGTATCTTAAATACAGTTACTGTATTTAAGTCTGCACCCTAATTTTCCGTACTTCGATGGTTTTTCTATTGCTTTTTATATTGTAGAGCACTATTCCTAAGTCTGGTTCTAACTAGATATTAATTAGGTTTTTATTTTTTCTTCTCATCCCATTACATCTTGGTCAGCAACTAGGAGTATGTTTGAAACAATATAACTTGATGTTCAGGCTGTTTTCCCCTCCAGTCTTCTTAAGGACTCTGACCCATCTATAGGGAGCAAAAAAATCCCAAAAGATGTATTATGTGAGGCATGAAGAACTGGAGAACTGGACACACTACCTCAATGGTGCCATGATAATTCAGGAAAAAAGCCCTTTGTTCTCTATATGCTTTTTATTGAGTGACTTCCTATGCAAAGATGAATTGTATCCATATTTTTCCCAACTTAAGGAAGCAGTGATACAATATTTTGGACTTTCTGATGTTGATTATCTTCTAAGTTTTTGTTTAAGAGAAGTTTTTCATTAAAATTTTGGATTGATTAGGACTAAGAAAGTTTATCTTCTTGTCCCCTTTATGCCAACTGATAAAAATAACTTGTGATAGGTAAGAAGAATTTATCGTTTCTAGTGTCTTCTGATGAATGGGGGGACTATTTCTAGAGGTTCCTAATCAGTAGGCTGAACTATTCAGGTGTGTAGGGCAACTGTGAACCTGGGTTTGCCAGGGATGGCCCCGATTATCTAAGCTTTGTTGGCTTACTTATTAATAAATAGGGAAGTGTGGGAAGGAAGTCCTTTCATCTAAGCAGTGTATTGGTTGATAAATTATGTGGTTACCCTGGCTTAATGACCTCGTGGATATCTTCAGTGTGGTTATTGCATCCACACTTTCTTCTCTAGGATCAAAATGCCCATTTGGGTAGAAAGCTTGGAAAGGTGTGCTTCAGAATGGTTGTAGTCATTTCTGTCTAGGAGGTGGGATTGTAAATGATACTACTCTTTTCATTTTACTTTCAGACTTTCTACTAAGTGACAAGATTTTGTTATTAAAACCAAAACAATGGGACATTTTCAAAAAATGTTAATTTTAACAAAAAATAAAATGGACACTGTGTAATGGTGAAGTCTTACCAATCAGGCTTCTGTGTTCCAAGTAATACCAACTGACTTTGACTATTATAACTGGAAATACAGTTTATCTGAATGATTGAAGTAGGTGATGGAGCAGCAGAAAATCTGGGTGACAGATGGAGAGACAGCAGCCACCGTCATGCCCACTGGATCAACCTTAGGGCCTCATGGCTACTGGGCATGTCCTGCCTCTGTAGCTGGACACCCAACCCCCAGGCCCCCAACCCCCCACCATGATTTTGCTGCCTTGTCCTTGACTCACTCCTTCAGAGTGAGTGTTCCAAGCTGAGTCTGGGCCACGGGCCTGTGCCCTGGCCTCCAGGGATCAGGGACAGAACACAGCTCCTGCTCCAGGAGTGGGAGGCGGTACTTCATGGAGACTCCTGTCTGAACTTTTCTTACCATCTGTTCACACCCAAGGGGTGGTGATGATAATATGATCTAGTTATCTTAATATCCATCTACTAGGAATCTGGATGAGGCAGACAGTGCCTTTAAAGGGAGTCTGCTTTGTCTTGAAAGTGATAGTTGTTGCCTCTAGTTGGCATGCCATGAAATGAAGCCTTGCTGTTGTTTAAACCTTGCTGTTGCTGTTGTTTAGCCTGCATGATTCACCCCTTACTTAGACCCTCTTGCGGTTTGTCTGGTTGGGGAGTAGGGAATAGCTATTTTGACAGAGGGGTTGATGTAGATATATGCCTTGCCTCTAACTCTGGGTTATTTTGCTGATGAGTTGTGTCAAACTTAATGATACTGTAGCTATTTTTGTGCTTTAATTGTCAGAATGTACCACTGTTGTTATTGGCTGTTTATAAACATTTAAATGCTTTTCCCTAAATCAGCCCAAGAGTGAAATATTTATAATGAACCTAAAACCAAGTAGGCAAAACAGAAATATCTTCGGTTATTTGCTCTGGATGTGTGCTTCCTTAGGCTCTTAAAATTTGGCTTGCGGCTTTATAGAGCACCCAAGTGTCTCATGTCTGGTGGCAGACACTCTCTGTGTGGCAACTCTTTGCTTATTAGAGCCAAGGTATTCAAGTTTTTAAATATATATATGGTGGCTACAGCACAAACTCTGTGGCCTCCTTTAAGTCTTTTGTGCATGTTTTAGTCAGAAAGTGAATGCAAGATTTAAGTAGTATTCAGAATTCCTCTCAGAAATAAAAACTCTCTGGTCCCCAAAAGAATGATCAGCTTTAAAAGGCTTGTGCCTCTGAATTTTTAGTTGTTTTAGCCAGGAAGATTTGTTTAATGAACAAGAATATTTGCCCACCCTTTTCCTAGGAAATAGAACATTTAATTGATTGGAGTGAAGGTGTAAGTGTGCTTTTCAGAATGTGCTGAGTAGATTGCATAATTTAGTGGATCTTTTATTAATAGACTTGCAGTAGGGAGTGGGAATATGGAGGATGTTATGACAAATAATTTGTTAGATTTTCTATTTTAATTTTTTCTTTAAGATTTAGAATTAAAAAGTGATTTGGCAGCCTACAGAATGGTATTTGAGAAAGTCACACCTTTTCCAACCAAATTTGATGAAATGCATAAAATTTGTGGTTTTTTTGAGAGTCATTTCTGTTTGCTGCTGAAATACCTCAGGTTTCTGGTAGTCTCTTAGGAAGCTGATGGAACCCGGCGTCGTGCACCTCCCCAGGCCCAGGCCTGGCTTGGCACCAACCTGAGTTGGTGGTATCCCCTCTTACAGTTTAAAGTGCATCCTCAGACTGGTGTCTGTCTCCTCAGAGACATTATGTTATATTCTGCACCTAGCAGCACGGTGAAACAGGGTTCCCAAACTGCTGTTTGGATTCTGTATCTACATTTGTGGAGGTGGTTCATTTGACTGTTTTATTTATAGTCTCTCAATAAAAGTCTTGAAGCAATTCATCTTAATTGCTTAAATTTGATATTTTGCACCTGGTGCCCATAAAAGCTTTTCTTGGCTGCCTCTGTGGATCGGTTGTAGTGACAGGTTTGCCCTCATCTCATTTCCCTGTCTGTGGCCTGCAAACTCTAGTCATTACTGTAAGCAGTACCACATCAGGGGAGAGATGTGTATGTGTCAGAATTTTGGACCTGTTGTTTACTGGCTGTGTGATCTGAAATGGGTCTCTTATATTGTCCTAAAATCTGTTTCCTCATCTGTAAAATGGGAATAAAACCTGCTCTTCCCCTTATAGCACCACTGTATGAGAAGAGATAATACTGTGTTTCAGTGAATCAGCCACCTCCAAGTTACAATGCACATCATTATTTTATGTACCACTAACAAAGAAAATTCACTGCCTGTTAAACAATTATAGTATCATTGGTTGCAAAATGGTACCAGAAATTATAAATGTGAAAAATACACATATTAGAATTAATGAAGTACATTGTATGTGAGAGCGCCATTCTCCATATTGCTGTCATAGTGATATTTTTAAAATTTCAAGTCTTGTAATGTCATTTCCTTGCTTAAAATTCCTCAATGACTCCCTATAGCCTAAGGATAAAATCCAAACCTTTATGGGGATCAACAAGGTCTAGGGTAATCTGGATGACGTATGGTGTCTCCACCAATAGCTCAGCATCCTGTGGGCACTTAGAAATGGGATATCTCAGACTCCGTCCCACTCCTGCAGAATCAGAAACTCGTAGATACTGAGAATCTGTGCTTTAACAGGTTTTTCATGAGATTATGACATAGGCCAAGGTTGGAGGACTGTAATCTAGGCCAAACCTGTTTTAAATTTGTTTTGTTTTGCTCCTCCCCTCCCCTCCACCCTTCCCTTCCTCCCGTTCTGCCTTTAATGTACGTCTGAAAGCGCTGTGACTTACAGAATATAAGGCCAGTACTCCCTCACACAGGGGAAGAGCGCTGCATACCATCTCTCCTATTAGGGGAAACTATCCCAATGACTTTATTTTGAATAGCTAAGAATTCTTTGTGATGACATAAATTGAAGTGATTTCAATCAGTGCTTAGTTTCAGGTATTTTTAGAATTCACTAGTGGAAGTTGTAAAAAAGGCAAAGGCATTTTAACACTGATTTTGTAATTATTCCTTGCAGTTGTGTTGACTAACTAACACCATTTAAAGAGCACATGAAAACCATAGTTTGACAATAGTTTGACTTAGTTTAACTACAAAAAAGATGTCTTGGTATTTTTCTGCATCTTTTCTTTGGGCCCATTATAATACATCTAAGGAACATTTATTGCATATTTCATATTCTCTTTAATATCCAGATATTGGAATGTCAGAACTATCTGTTTAAAACATTTTTGAAGGGAGATATTTACAGAAAGTTGACATGCTTTTCAGCTTCCAATGGGAATTTTCTAAATGTTGTTCAGAAGATGTAAATTCAGGCACTATTCTATCCTAGTAACACCAAGTTAATACTCACTTGTAGTGAGTGTTATACATTCTTTGTATCTCTTCTCCCTATCAACTTAGGATATTGGTTTTGGCCACCATTTGTATTTTGTTATTCAAACCTTTTTTAAAAAAATAGACTAAAAATACTAAAATGGTTTGTAGATATGGAGACTCACTCTTGTCAGTTATCACACCCTGCCCCCTCCGCCCCCCTATTTCTCTGAGGGTCAGGGTAGGTTGGGAGATATTTGCTGTGCTTTTTGTTGATAATGTTTTATAAAATAAAAGGGGAAAGAAAAAATATTTCTGTGGCTTCTCAGAACTGCTTTGTATTAGTATAGGACATTGCATTTTCTGTATGTGAATACACTTAAGTTTGCTATAATTACTTGATTTTTACTTGGTCTCCCCCCAAATGCTCAACATCGAAGAAGGAATTGGATCACTATATTTTTAGTGCCTTCAATATATCTTACTTCATTGATGAAAGAACTGTGGCAAAATATATTAAAATCTACAATGTTTTTTCTTTAACAATATATTCTGTACTTAAAAAGTATTGTCATAGTTACTGGTAATTAATGGCAGTAAAGGTTCTAGATAGAAATTTTCCTTTAACCTTGAAAAGTAAAAGGATTTCCTGAGGGCTGTGGCATGTGGTGTTTGTTTTGGGTGGCAAATGAGATAAGGGTATAAATGAATTCAAGGGAAAGGTAGGCAGGAGGGTGCAATAGGGAGAATTAGTTGTAACTTAAGGTTTGTTAAAGGCTTTGGTTGGATTTTCTTTCGTTCTTTCCCTTGATACGATTCTGGCACCCCCAGTTACCAGGCTTATATCAAATAGGGCTTGGTTTTCTATTCTATAAAATGGATAATAATCTCCATCACAGAGCTGTATGGAGGATGGCATGAGTGAACATATGTTAAGTGCTTAGGGCAAGGCCTAGCACTCAGTTAATCTCAGTTATTATTGCATTTAATACTTGAGTTATTTTTTTATATTGGTGGTTTGGTCACAGGAGTTCATGTTATTCCTGGTACCTGCCTGGAATACGAAATGGAGAAATAGGTGAACTCGTTTTTTTCTTGCAGATGACCATGAATTTTGTAATAGGTAAGTAGGTAAATTCCTTGAGGGCCTCTGAGGGCCCAGTAAAGTGGATCTGAATAGGAGATGAAGAACAGCTGCGGTGTGTAAGGGTGCTGAGTCAGGGAAAAAAGTCTGGATTTTAAGGCACAGTTAATTTGACTTTTGAAGTTGCAGGAGTTGGAATAGTTGCATTGTTGAAAGAGATAAACATTTTTAAACGGTGGGAGAGGGACCTTAGGATCTTCAACGGTGTTGAGGAATCTGAGGGTGAGTTTGAGTTTTTCCAAATTCATAATCAAGTCCTTCTGAAAAACTTATCATCTCTGGAAGCTAAGGTAGGAATTTGGAGCCCAAGGGGGAAAAACAGAAAAGACAAAAGGACTGTCCATCTCTAATGTCCGTTCAACCAGGAAAGCCCATTAAACTCCTCTTGTAATTGTTGATTGTGTATCAGTGCTTTAGCTGTTCTCTGTAGACTGCTGTCTTTGTACCTTGAAATTTCCCTGGATGAGGTTGTAAAATAACAGGGATGCTTTCCTCTGGGGGTTCTGCAGGGTCATATTCAAACTCAGGGGCATGGATTTGGTGAGAAATAAGCCTCAACTCCTGGTAAAGCCTTGGGATAATGCCCAGTTGAATCCTGGGCTCTATCCTTCTCAGTTTATGGCCCTCTGGCTCATGTTATGACTTACTGGATTTGGCTAATAGCACCCCCCTCCCTTTATTAAGCCTAGGGGGGAAATGCAAGCTTAATAGGAGATTGATAAGTTGTGCATTTTTATTTTACTTAAAAATATGTACAACTTCATTAAGATAGAATTCACCCATTTAAAGAGCATAAGTCAGCGGTTTCTGGTATATTCACAGAGTTGTGTAACCATTACTACAGTCAATTTTAGAACATTTTCATTATCCCATAAAGGAATTCTGTGCCCTGTAGAAATCATTCCCCATTTCCCACTAGTCCCCCAGCCCTAAGCAACCACTAATCTGCCTTTTCTCTATGAATTTTTTTGGACATTTTGTATAAATAGAGTCACACAATATGTTGTCACTGGTCCCTGCCTTCTTTGACTTTACCATGATTTTTCAAGGTGCATCTATATTGTAGCATATATTAGTACTTCAGTCCTTTTTATTGCTGAATAATACTCCATTGTGTACATACACATTTTTTTTATCCACTCATCTGTTGATGGACATTTGGGTTGTTTCTACTTTTTGGCTATTTTGAATAATGCTGGTATTTAACAGTCATGTGCAGACTTTTGAATGAACATGTATTTTCATCTCTATGGGGTATATACTTTGTGAAATTGCTGGGTTATATTTAACCTTTTATAGAAACTGCCAGACTGTTTTCTAAAGTAGCTGAACCTTTTTACATTCCCACCTTACAATGTAAGACATTTCCATTTCTCTACATCCTTGTCAACACTTGTTATTATCTACCATTTTTATTACCCCATTTTAGTCTTTCCACTGGGTGTGGAGTAGTATCGCATTGTGGGTTTTTTACTTTTTATGTCCTTGATGGCTAATGATGTTGGGGATCATTACTTATCATCATGTGCTTATTGATCATTTGTTTATTGTCTTTGGATAAATGTCAGTATCCTTTGCTCAGTTTTAAACTGAGTCATTCATCTTTTTATTACTGAATTATAAATAAGAGTTCTTCATTTGCTTTCAGTTACTGGGTTTGGGAGGTGTTACAGAGCCTTTGATTCTAGGGAAAGATGGACCAGGCAGCAGTTAATAGTCCCACTTCTCCCTGCTAAGGTCTCTCCAGTGATCTAGTGCAGAAGGGTAGAGGAAGCAAGAATGAGAAATAATTTACTCCTACATGCAGGTGAAAGAAATCACTGCTCTCTTATCCTTATATCTCAATCATACATTCTTTTGATTTTAACCCTAAACTTGGGGTGGGAGAGCTTTCTTTTGACAAGTATGTGTTTGCTGCTGGTGACATGGAAATCTTTTTAAAGCAAGAATTTGTTTCTTCCTTGAACATGTATACAATAGTTTTTAAAATATCAAGCAAAAAAAGTTCCTCCTATTTTATGTACTGGGAAATATATAAATGTGCTAGTCCTGTAAATGCTTCACAGGCAAATATGATTTTATATTTATTTTATTGAAAATAAATTTAATATTTTGGCAAAGTCATTAACGTATTTTGGAGGTCTTTAGATTCTGAGACTAAACAAAAGTGCATACTTGGTAGTAAAAAAAAAAAAGCTGTATTTTAGAGGTAAGTTTATTAACACAGTTAACAGCTTTTAAATTCTGCAGCAGCATTGCTCAATAGAACTTTGTGTGATGTTGGAAATGTTCTCTCCAAAACAGTAAACCACTGCCAACATGTGGCTCTTGGGCACTTGAAATGTGGTTGGTAAGACTGCTGAGTCTTTAGGTTAATTTATTTTTGATTAATGAAGATGTAAATTTAAATGGCCAAGTGTAGCTAGTGGCCACCCCATACGAGTTCTGGGCAGTGCAGGTGTGCAGCCTCACTAATCTGCTGTTACTGTTTTTAGAAACACGAGTTCTGTTTTAAGAAATAAGTATAATGTATTTTTGGTAAGTATTTTTACTGAATTTGTTTCCTGTTTTCTCTACAGTCTTAAGAGTGCTTGTTTCCTAGACATAAGCCTATTAAATTTTTTTTTTTTTCATGAAGTTTGTATTCTGGCCAGGGGAGGCAGGCAATAGATGAGTATGTACAATGCCAGGAAGCCTATTAAATTTGATAATAAAATTAAATTTCCTTTTCTGTGTCTGTAATTACAGTGTAAAGAATGCCAGGGCAGCTTTTCATCAAGTTTAGAAGGTAAAAATGTGGGCTGTGTTACACTTCAGAGTGGCTCGGGGGAGTGCGGTGGCTGTTGTCTGTGAGCGAGGCTGGCAGACGATAGGGAGGCCCTGCCATCCCTCCCAAGGACATGGCACACGTGGGACCACCCGTGGCTTTACGTGGGAATCTTACATTGGAAGTTGGTGGGGCACATGATCCTGACTGCTGGGGCAGAAGGGAGGGAAAGGACTTGGGTCTGCACCTCTGTCTGCAGTAAGTTAGTCCTGAATTTAAACAGATCTGAAGCAAATATGACTAGATACAAAGATTTGTTAACATTCTAAGTAGTTGCACCTGTGTTGTATGTTTGAAATAATGGAATATAATATAATGTAATAAACAAGAGGGAGAGGAAAAAAAAGCAGAGGGGTTAAGATGAGGTCACAGCAGTAAGCAGGGCTCAGACTGTCAGGCTTGTGTTCATTATGTCATTATTTTTCTTTTTCTCAACAAGGGTTTAAGAAAGGAATAAGATCAGATTTGTGTTTTTGAGGGACTGCTTTTGCTGCAGTGTGGGAATATATTAGGTGAGCGGAGGTTGAGAGAAATGTGCTAGTGATTCATCTGAAGGGTGCTTGTAGCCTGAGCACGGTAGGGCGGCGAGAGGAGGAGAGGGCCTGAGAGACTGAGGAGGAGGGTCAGGCCGGTCCTTCGCGGTGGTCAGGCTGAAGGGCACGGGCTGGCGTGAGGGTGACTCCCAGGCCCCCCGCCGCTCACCAGGGCTCACAGGGGTGGTTCTCTTCTCCGGCTGGGCAAACAGAAGTGCGGGGTCAGCCTATAATGGTACGTCAGAGTTTTCTATAGGAAGAGATTATGTTAGTCCTTTTCAGCTTGATTTCTAAAAGAACTAAAGCTGAAACTTTATAGTTATTGTTTTTATGTTCACAGAGGAGTTTTTGTTGTTTTTTAGTTTTGTTTTGATTAAAAAGGTGATTTTTCTCTTTAAAGATGTAACGGAGTACCAGTTTGAATAGTGACAGTTACTTGAATAAAATAATTGGTTTTGCCTCATGATGCAGTTTATATGTTTATAGAACTTTTATACTATTGGTCTTGGTTAAGTTGTTGGTTTTTCTCTTTTTCTGCATGAGTTAGCTTTCTCAAACATTACAAGAATTTTTAAAGTAATACTACTACTTCCTAGGTGTATAATTATATAATTTCTGTTTCAGTTGCAACTGGTTTCAGGAAGCTGGCTTTGCATTTATTATTTTATTACTTTATTGTCTTCCTTTGCACATAAAAGAAGTTTGAAAGTGGATAATTCCTGCTGACACCATAAATATAAACTCCTTCTGTAGGATAATGCTGGAGGCGCACTTGCTGGTGGAGTGCAGCCTCCCGTGCTTCTCCACCCTGCCTTTATATGTTGGAGCAGCTACTTACTAGTGATTCAGAGAGGCTGACGTGTTAGTCATCAACGCAAAGAAGCATGGCTCTTGTGTGTCCCGTCACTGGAGATTCTGCCCCCTTGTTTGTAAATCAGCACAGTGTCTAGTACACTGTGTGGCACATAGTTGGCCTTTAATAGTACTTGTCGAGGGAAAGTGCATAACCAGTATACTGAGGGTTTGAATTTTCCACAGTTTTTAATCTCCCTTGACGTTCAGTTACTACTTTGTGAAGATAAAACATCACTCCTGGAAGCAGATTTTTACTTAGAGTAAGAAAACATTCAGTGGTTCTCAGTGAGCAGGATTAAATCAAGTGATCTGCAGTGCTCCTTTAACACAGCTTACATAGCATGAACTTTGTATTGACTCCTTCACTGGTCAGGCAGCTTATAAAGTACTGATGCAATTTCCAGATGAAATTTTGTTTGAATTGATATATATATTATCCATAATTATGAGGTAAGTAATTTATTATATTTGGACATTTTATTTATTTTTCAAAATGGTAGAAAAGGATTTAGTAGTCACTTTTTAAAATAAGGAAATAACTTCATATTTTTAGATGAAAGAAAATAAATGAACACTTGCTATTTGCTTGTCCTGACAGTTTAAATGCCTGCAGAGCAAGGATTCAGTTTTCCAGGGTTCTTTTGATTTTGCCTCAACTGCCTAAAACACAGGAGAGAGTAAGAATATAGAGTTTCAAAATTTTGCAGTGAGCGAGTCATCAAAGCAGAAACTGGCTGTGTGGAGGTGGTGCTAAAACCTGCAACTGGAAGAACAGAGTGTGTGTGCAGTTAATTAAAATGCAGAAGGGCTGCAGGAAGTGCTGTCATCGAGAGCCGTGGAGGACACAGATGCTTCACAGGGACTACATCCAACTGGTCTTGATTGTTCAAGGAGAGGATACTTTGGCAGGAGAGAACAAAGAAGAATGGCTTTATAAAGCAGAAGAAACAAAGTTGAGCAGAGATGGGTAAGGGGGTATGGCTGGAAGAGTAGTTGAAGGAAGGGCCTTCACTGTGCTGCCTGGATCCTGAAATGTGCAGACAGCCTGAGACTATTCAGCGCATTAGGAACATCTTTAGGAGAGGCCTGTTTGTTTTTTCTGATGTGGGGGAAAGGATTGGGAGAGAAATGGCAAGGGTAGTTGTTGATTTTTATTTTTCTAGTTGAAAAGATGCAAAAATCTTTTTTGGAATTACTGTCCTTGAGTGTGTTCCAGGCCAGTGTGGTTAAGGTTGTGAGATCTCATGCTCTCAGATTGCCTTTCTGGACTGAGAGCCCATGGGCAAGGCCAGTCCTCAGGGTGTCAGTGTGCAGTCGGTGTAGGTTCCATCGCTTCATCTTAACACCTGGGTCTTTTTGCACAAAGAGTAATTGCATCAGTAGTGAAAGTTTCTTTTGTGCTATTTGTGTGTTTAATTAGTTTTCACAGTGTATTTGAAAAATTGAAAGCATTTAGATGCTTTAATGTCTGGTTCACTGCAGGAATTAGAGTTCAGCTGGCTTTTGCCACCGATATAAATATAAATGCCCTTGTTCTGACGCCACTGTAGCTCCAACAAAATATTAATGATGTCAGAGGCCATATTAGTCATGCTCATGATGAAACAAACACAGAACTGTGTAGTAAATGGCTAGTGTGAGTATAGTTGCACATAAGTGCAGGTCTTTCAGAAGTACATTTTAAGATTCATATTATTATGGATTCAACTTCTGTGCTTAAACCAGAATGGTATTCCTCAAAAGTGTAACTAATGACAAAAACCTTATAAGGAATGCTCTGGGGGGACAGTGTTTAAAGAATTCGCAATACTCAGATACTGAAGTAGTTAAAAAACACATTTTAAAACTTACCAGTGATTTTTGCTGTTAACAAAAACTATATCTTGCTTGAAGTGCTTACATTGTTAGGGTATTCATTATTGCTTGATAAAATTTTACTTCAGATTTATACTTTGCTGATGTAATGCCTGTTTCAAACTTTGATGATGTAATGCCTTTTGTTTTTAGAGCAAAAAATGCTACTTACTAGCGAAGATATGAGGCCATTGTAAGGAAAAAATACATTCTTTCATGGCTGGGGTGTCATTAGCAAGCTGTGTGCAGGAGCCCACATAAAGAAGATAAACTACCAATAAAGATGCTCCATGTTACATGAAAAGATGACCTGCATCACTAGTTATCAGAAAAATGCAAATTAAAACCATAACGAGATATTACCTCACACCAGTTAGGATGGTCGCCATCCAAAAGAAAAACAACAACAAATGTTGGCGAGGATGTGGAGAAAGGGGAACCCTTCTACACTGCTGGTGGGAATGTAAATTAGTTCAACCATTGTGGAAAGCAGTATGGAGGTTCCTCAAAAAACTCAAAATAGAAATACCATTTGACCCAAGAATCCCACTCCTAGGAATTTACCCTAAGAATGCAGCAGCCCAGTTTGAAAAAGACACATGTACCCCTATGTTTATCGCAGCACTATTTACAATAGCCAAGAAATGGAAGCAACCTAAGTGTCCATCAGTAAATGAATGGTTAAAGAAGATGTGGTACATATACACAATGGAATATTATTCAGCCATAAGAAAAAAACAAATCCTTCCATTTGCAACAACATGGATGGAGCTAGAGGGTATTATGCTCAGTGAAATAAGCCAGGCAGGGAAAGACAAGTATCTTGTCAAATGATTTCACTCATCTGTGGAGTATAAGAACAAAGAAAAAACTGAAGGAACAAAACAGCAGCAGACTCACAGAACCCAAGAATGGAATAACAGTTACCAAAGGGAAAAGGACTGGGGAAGATGGGTGGGAAGGGAGGGATAAGGAGGAAAAAGAGCTATTACAATAAGCATACATAATGTAGCAGGGGTGGGGGTGGGGTGGGGAGATACAGGGAAGGCAGTATAACACAGAGAAGACAAGTAGTGATTCTATAACATCCTACTGCGCTGATGGACAGTGACTGCAAGGGGGTATGTGGTGGCGACTTGATAATACGGGGAGTCTTTTTTTTTTTTACAATTTATTTTGGTATCTTTAACCTACAATTTCATGTGCAATATTATGGTGATTAAACTACCCCCTTCATCAGGTCCCCCCCCACCAACCCTATTACAGTCACTGTCCATCAGCGTAGTGAGATGAGAATCACTACTTGTCTTCTCTGAGTTGTACAGCCCTCCCTGTGCCCCCCTACCTTACGTCTGCTAATTGTAATGCCCCTTTTACCCTCTTATCCCTCCCTTCCCACCCTTCTTCCCCAGTCCCTTTCCCTTTGGTAACTATTAGTCCGTTCTTGGGTTCTATGAGTCTGCTGCTATTTTGTTCCTTCAGTTTTTTTCTTTGTTCTTATACTCCACATATGAGTGAGATCATTTGATACTTGTCTTTTTCGGCTTGGCTTATTTCACTGAGCATAATACCCTCTAGCTCCATCCATGTTGTTACAAATGGTAGGATTTGTTTTCTTCTTATGGCTGAATAATATTCCATTGTGTATATGTACCACATCTTCTTAATCCATTCATCTACTGATGGGCACTTAGGTTGCTTCCATTTCTTGGCTATTGTAAATAGTGCTGCAATAAACATAGGGGTGCATCTATCTTTTTGAAACTGGGCTGCTGCATTCTTAGGGTAAATTCCTAGGAGTGGGATTCCTGGGTCAAATGGTATTTCTATTTTGAGTTTTTTGAGGAACCTCCATATTGCTTTCCACAATGGTTGAACTAATTTGCATTCCCACCAGCAGTGTAGGAAGGTTCCCTTTTCTCCACATACTCGCCAACATTTGTTGTTGTTTGTGTTTTGGATGTTGGCCATCCTCACTGGTGGGAGGTGATATCTCATTGTGGTTTTAATCTGCATTTCTCTGATGATTAGCGATGTAGAGCATCTTTTCATGTGCCTATTGGCCATCTGAATTTCTTCTTTAGAGAAGTGTCTATTCATGTCCTCTGCCCATTTCTTAATTGGATTATTTGCTTTTTGTTTGTTAAGGTGCGTGAGTTCTTTGTATATTTTGGATGTCAACCCCTTATTAGATACATCGTTTATGAATATATTTTCCCATATTGCAGGATGTCTTTTTGTTCTACTGATGGTGTCCTTTGCTGTACAGAAGCTTTTCAACTTAATACAGTTCCATTTGTTTATTTTTGCTTTTGTTTCCCTTGCCCGGTGGGATATGTTCATGAAGAAGTCACTCATGTTTATGTCCAAGAAATTTTTGCCTATGTTTTTTTCTAAGAGTTTTTTGGTTTAATGACTTACATTCAGGTCTTTGATCCACCTTGAGTTTACCTTTGTGTATGGGGCTCGACAGTAGTCCAGTTTCATTCTCTTACATGTAGCTGTCCAGTTTTTCCAACACCAGCTGCTGAAGAGGCTGTCATCTCCCCATTGTCTATCCAAGGCTCTTTTATCAAATATTAATTGACTGTAGATGTTTGGGTTAATGTTTGGATTTTCTATTCTGTTCCACTGGTCTGTGGGTCTGTTTTTGTGCCAGTACCAAATTGTCTTGATTACTGTGGCTTTGTAGTAGAGCTTGAAGTCAAGGAGCGTAATTCCCCCTGTTTTATTCCTCCTTCTCAGAATTGCTTTGGCTATTCGGGGTCTTTTCTGGTTCCATATGAATTTTAGAATTATTTGTTCCAGTTCATTGAAGAAAGCTGTTGGTAGTTTGATAGGGATTGCATTGAATCTGTAGATTGCTTTAGGTAGTATAGCCATTTTGACAATATTTATTTTTCCTAGCCAAGAGCATGGGATGCATTTCCATTTGTTAGTGTCTTCTTTAATTTCTCCTAGGAGTGTCTTGTAGTTTTCAGAGTACAGGTGTTTTACTTCCTTGGTTAGGTTTATTCCTAGGTATTTTATTCTTTTTGATGCCATTGTGAATGGAATTGTTTTTCTGATTTCTCTTTCTGTTAGTTCATCATTAGTGTATAGGAAAGCAACAGATTTCTGTGTGTTAATTTTGTATCCTGCAACTTTGCTGAATTCAGATATTAGTTCTAGTAGTTTTGGAGTGGAGTCTTTAGGGTTCTTTATGTACAGTATCATGTCATCTGCAAATAGTGACAATTTGACTTCTTCTCTACCAATCTCGATGCCTTGTATGTCTTTGTTTTGTCTGATTGCCGTGGCTAGGACCTCCAGTACTATGTTGAATAACAGTGGAGAGAGTGGGCACCCCTGTCTTGTTCCTGATCTTAGATGAAAAGCTTTCAGCTTCTCACTATTAAGTATGATGTTAGCTGTGTGTTTGTCATATATAGCCTTTATGATGTTGAGGTACTTGCCATCTATACCCATTTTGTTGACAGTTTTCATCATGAATGGATGCTGAATTTTATCAAATGCTTTTTCAGCATCTATGGAGATGATCATGTGGTTTTTGTTGTTCTTGTTACTGAAATAATGGATGATGTTGATGGATTTTCGAATGTTGTACCATCCTTGCATCCATGGGATGAATCCCACTTGATCATGGTGTATGATCCTCTTGATGTATTTTTGAATTCAGTTTGCTAATATTTTGTTGAGTATTTTTGCATCTACGTTCATCAGGGATATTGGTCTGTAATTTTCTTTTTTATTGAGGTCTTTGCCCGGTTTTGGTATTAGAGTGATGCTGGCTTCATAGAAAGAGTTTGGAAGTATTCCCTCCCCTTCTATTTTTTGGAAAACTTTAAGGAGAATGGGTGTTATTTCTCTCTATATGTCTGGTAGAATTCAGAGGTGAATCCATCAGGTCCGGGGGTTTTGTTCTTGGGTAGTTTTTTGATTACCGATTCAATTTCGTTGCTGGTGATTGGTCTGTTTAGTTTTTCTATTTCCTGCTTGGTGAGTCTTGGAAGGCTGTATTTTTCTAAGAAGTTGTCCATTTCTTCTAGGTTTTGCAGCTTGTTAGCATATAGATGCTCGTAGTATTCTCTTATAATTCTTTGTATTTCTGTGGGGTCTGTCGTTATTTTTCCTTTCTCATTTGTGATTCTGTTTATGTGTGTAGATTCTCTTTTTCTCTTAATGAGTCTGGCTAGGGGTTTATCTATTTTATTTATTTTTTCAAAGAACCATCTTTTGGTTTCATTGATTTTTTCTATTGTTTTATTCTTCTCAATTTTATTTATTTCTTCTCTGATCTTTATTATGTCTCTCCTTCTGGTGACTTTGGGCTTCATTTGTTCTTCTTTAATAGGGGGAGTCTGTTAACCATAATGTTGCTCATGTAATTGTATATTAATAATAGCAAAAAAAAAATGCTCCTTGGTGATGAGAGTGTAACTGGTACAGATTTTTGTGTGAGCAGTTTGTTTTCTAAGTGTCTGTAATCTTTGACCTGGTAGTTTACTTCTAAGACTGTGTCCCAAGAAAATAACTTGTGAAATGTAGGCAAAAATGTGTGACTAGAAGTGTTTCCCATAGTTTTACATATAATCTAAGAAGACTTGAAACCAAGGAATGCTTTAGTAGTTTTGGTAGATGTATATGATAAAGTGTTCGTTCCTATTAAAATGACTGTTAGAGAGTGTTTGACATGAGAAAATGAAAAGCTCCAATTATGTAAAATACACCTGGGTAAAATGTAGAGAAAATACATGGTTTGTGGAAAAATTATATGGAGAAGATATTATGGTTTATCTGTGCACATTAGTACTGTAAAACATTAGTGTCTTCATATTCTGTGATTTAGGTCTTTTTTATAATGAACGAGAAATACTTGTGTGATCTGAAGAAAAATGAATACTACTTTTCAAGCAGGAAAAACAGAGGTTATATCCCTGTTGGCAGGTTGGCTCTGGTAAATAAGATAGGTTGACTAGGACATGGCAGTGACATCAGAGGTTGGTGACTCAGGATGGCATTTCAGGCAGGAAGGTGGATAAGGGACAGCATAGGGATCAGCCTCATGATTCAGGGATGACAGCAAGAGAGTAGTCCACGAAGGTTGAGGGTGAGATCTTGGCAGGTAAGTGTGCGTGCGGCAAAAGTAAGCCTTGGCGCCGTATAGGTTTGAGATCCTGGAAGAAATGTACATGTTTCAGCACACTCGTTTAGCAGGCATGTGCGGACATCTGTCTAGTTCCCGAGAAGGTTACTCGGGCTGCTGTAGCAGGGGTAGTGAAGGAGATGGGGGAAAGCGGGGCATCAGAGAGGGAAGCAACTTGCTCAGGCTGCAGGGTCATGCCCAATGGAGCTGGGACATAAATGAGGTCCGTGAGCTCTCCACATGGTGCTTTTAACCATTATGCTGTACTTTTCAATTTATTTTATTTTATTTATTAATTTTTTTATTTTGTAATTATTAATATACAATTACATGAGCGACATTATGGTGAATAGACCCCCTATTATCAAGTCCCTACCACATACCCCATTGCAGTCACTGTCCATCAGCGTAATAGGATGTTATAGAATCACTGCTTGTCTTCTCTGTGTTATACTGCCTTCTCCGTATCCCACCACCACACTCATGCTACATTATGTGTGCTAATTGTAATAGCCCTATTTCCCCCTTATCCATCCCTTCCCACCCCTCTTCCCCAGTCCCTTTCCCTTTGGTAACTATTAGTCCGTTCTTGGGTTCTGTGAGTCTGCTGCTGTTTTGTTCCTTCAGTTTTTTTCTTTGTTCTTATACTCCACACATGAGGGAGATCATTTGATACTTGTCTTTTTCGGCTTGGCTTATTTCACTGAGCATAATACCCTCTAGCTCCATCCATGTTGTTACAAATGGTAGGATTTGTTTTCTTCTTATGGCTGAATAATATTCCATTGTGTATATGTACCACATCTTCTTAATCCATTCATCTACTGATGGACACTTAGGTTGCTTCCATTTCTTGGCTATTGTAAATAGTGCTGCAATAAACATAGGGGTGCATCTATCTTTTTGAAACTGGCTGCTGCATTCTTAGGGTAAATTCCTAGGAGTGGGATTCCTGGGTCAAATGGTATTTCTATTTTGAGTTTTTTGAGGAACCTCCATACTGCTTTCCACAATGCTTGTACTAGTTTACATTCCCACCAGCACTGTAGGAGGGTTACCCTTTCTCCACATCCTCGCCAACATTTGTTGTTGTTTGTCATTTGGATGGTGACCATCTTAACTGGTGTGAGGTGATATCTCATTGTGGTTTTAATTTGCCTTTCTCTCATGACTAGTGATGTGGGACATCTTTTCATGTGCCTATTGGCCATTCATCTGAATTTCTTCGTTTGACAAGTGTCTGTTCAGCTCCTCTGCCCATTTTTTAATTGGCTTATTTGTTTTTTGTTTGTTGAGGTGCCTGAGCTCTTTATATAATTTGGATGTCAACCCCTTATCAGACATGTCATTTATAAATATATTCTCCCATACTGTAGGATGTCTTTTTGTTCTACTGATGGTGTCCTTTGCTGTACAGAAGCCTTTTAGTTTGATGTAGTCCCACTTGTTCATTTTTGCTTTTGTTTCCCTTGCCCAGGGAGACATATTCATGAAGAAGTTGCTCATGTTTATGTCCAAGAGATTTTTGCCTCTATTTTTCTCTAAGAGTTTTATGGTTTCATCACTTACATTCAGGTCTGATCCATTTTGAGTTTACTTTTGTGTATGGGGTTAGACAGTAATCCAGTTTCGTTCTCTTAAATGTTGCTGTCCAGTTTTGCCAACACCAGCTGTTGAAGAGGCTGTCATTTCCCCATCTTATATCCATGGCTCCTTTATTGTATATTAATTGACCATATATGCTTTGGTTTATATCTCGGCTCTCTGTTCTGTTCCACTGGTCTAAGGGTCTGTTCTTGTACCAGTACCAAATTGACTTGATTAGTGTAGCTTTGTAGTAGAGCCTGTAGTCAGGGAGCATAATCCCCCCTGCTTTATTCTTCCTTCTCAGGATTGCTTTGGCTATTTGGGGTCTTTTGTGGTTCCATATGAATTTTAGAACTATTTGCTCTAGTTCATTGAAGAATGCTGTAGGTATTTTGATACGGATTGCATTGAATCTGTAGATTGCTTTAGGCAGAATAGAATGATCATTTTGACAATATTTGTTCCTCCTAGCCTAGAGCATGGGATGAATTTCCATTTATTAGTGTCCTCTTTAATTTCTCTTAAGAGTGTCTTGTAGTTTTCAGGGTATTGGTCTTTCACTTCCTTTGTTAGGTTTATTCCTAGGTATTTTATTCTTTTTGATGCAATTGTGAATGGAATTGTTTTCCTGATTTCTGTTTCTGCTAGTTCATCATTAGTGTATAGAAATGCAACAGATTTCTGTGTGTTAATTTTGTATCCCGCAACTATGCTGAACTCAGATATAAGATCTAATAGTTTTGGAGTGGATTCTTTAGGGTTTTTTATGTACAATATCATGTCGTCTGCAAACAGGGACAGTTTGAGTTCTTCCTTGCTGATCTGGATGCCTTTTATTTCTTTGTGTTGTCTGATTGCCATGGCTTGCACTCCAGTACTATGTTGAATAGAAGTGGGGAGCGTGGGCATCCTTGTCTTGTTCCCGATCTTAAAGGAAAAGCTTTCAGCTTCTCGCTGTTAAGTATGATGTTGGCTGTGGGTTTGTCATATATGGCCTTTATTATGTTGAGGTCCTTGCCCTCTATACGCATTTTGTTGAGAGTTTTTATCATGAATGGACATTGAATTTTGTTAAATGTTTTTTCAGCATCTATGGAGATGATCATGTGGTTTTTGTCCTTCTTTTTGTTGATGTGGTGGATGATGTTGATGGATTTTTGAGTGTTGTACCATTCTTGCATCCCTGGGATGAATCTCACTTAATCATGATGGATGATCTTTTTGATGTATTTTTGAATTCGATTTGCTAATATTTTGTTGAGTATTTTTGCATTTATGTTCATCATAGATATTGGTCTGTAATCATCTTTTTTTGTGGTGTCTTTGTCTGGTTTTGGTACTAGAGTGATGTTGGTCTTGTAGAATGAGTTTCGGAGTATTCCCTCCTCTTCTAGTTTTTGGAAAACTTTAAGATGGATAGGTATTAGGTCTTCACTAAATGTTTGATAAAATTCAGCAGTGAAACCATCTGGTCCACGAGTTTTGTTCTTAGGTAGTTTTTGGTTACCAATTCAATTTCTTTGCTGGTAATTTGTCTGTTCAGATTTTCAATTTATTCCTGGGTCAGCATTGGAAGGTTGTGTTTTCCTAGAAAGTTGTCCATTTTTTCTAGGTTATCCAGTTTGTTACCATATAATTTTTCATAGTATTCTTTCATAATTCTTCGTATTTCTGTGGTGTCTCTAGTGATTTTTCCTTTCTCATTTCTGATTCTGTATATGTGTGTAGACTCTTTTTTTTGATAAGTCCGGCTATGGGTTTATCTATTTTGTTTATTTTCTCAAACAAACAGCTCCTGCTTTCATTGATTTTTTCTATTGTTTTATTCTTCTCAATTTTATTTATTTCTGCTTTAACCTTTATTATGTCCCTCCTTCTACTGACTTTGGGCGTCATTTGTTCTTCCTTTTCTAGTTTCGTTAATTGTGAGTTTAGACTGTTCATTTGGGATTGTTCTTGTTTCGTGAGGTAGGTCTGTATTGCAGTATAGTTCCCTCTTAGCACGGCTTTCACTTCTTCCCACAAATTATGTGGTGTTCAATTATTGTTGTCATTTGTCTCCATATATTGCTTGATCTCTGTTTTTATTTGGTCATTGATCCATTGATTATTTAGGAGCATGTTATTAAGCCTCCGTGTGTTTGTGGGCTTTTTCATTCTCTTTGTGTAATTTATTTCTAGTTTCATACCTTTGTGATCTGAGAACCTGGTTGGTACATTTTCAGTCTTTTTGAATTTACTGATGTTCTTTTTGTGGCCTAGTATATGATCTATTCTTGAAAATGTTCCATGTGCACTTGAGAAGAATGTGTATCCTGTTGCTTTTGGATGGAGTGTTCTGTAGATGTCTGCTAGGTCCATGTGTTCTAATATGTTGTTCAGTGCCTCTGTCTCTTTGTTTATTTTCTGTCTGGTTGATCTGTTCTTTGGAGTGAGTAGTGTGTTGAAGTCTCCTAAAGTGAATGCATTGCATTCTGTTTCCCCCTTTTATTCTGTTACTATTTGTTTCACATATGTAGGTGATCCTGTGTTGGGTGAATAGATATTTATAATAGTTATATCCTCTTGTTGGACTGACCTCTTTATCATTATGTAATGTCCTTCTTTGTCTCTTGTGACTTTCTTTGTTTTGAAGTGTATTTTGTCTGATACAAGTAGTGTAGCTTTGGTTTTTTCCCATTATTCGTTGCATGAAATATCTTTTTTTGTCTGTTCACTTTCAGTCTGTGTATTTCTTTGGGTTTGAAGTGAGTCTCTTGTAGGCAACATATAGATGGGTCTTGTTTTTTGTCCATTCAGTAACTCTGTGTCTTTTGATTGGTGCATTCAGACCATTTACATTTAGGGTGATTATCGATAGGTACATACTTATTGGCATTGCAGGCTTTAGATTCGTGGTTACCAAAGGTTCAAGGGCTATTCCCTTACTATGTAACAGTCTAATTTAATTTACTTTTTATACTATTACAAACACAACATAAGGTTCTTTTTTTTTTTTTCCTTTTTCTTCCTCTTCCATTCTTTGTGGGTTATGAATCATATTCTGTACTGTTGGTCTTCCGTTGGGTGACATCTTTTTAGCCTGAGGAATACTTCCATGTATAGAGTCCCTCCAAAATGCACTGTAGAGGTGGTTTGTGGGAGGTTAATTCTCTCTGCTTTTGCTTGTCTAAAAATTGTTTAATTTCTCCTTCAAAGTAAAATGATAACATTGCCAGTAAAGTTTTCTTTGCTCAAGGCCCCTCTGCTTCATTGCATTAAATATGTCATGCCACTCCCTTCTGGCCTGTTTGGTTTCTGTTGAGAAGTCTGATGATAACCTGATGGGTTTTCCTTTGTATGTGGTGTTTTTTGTCTCGCTAGCTGCTTTTAAAAGTCTGTCTTTATTCCTGATCTTTGCCATTTTAATTATTATATGTCTTGATGTCTTCTGTGGGTCCCTTGGAGATCTGTGCACCTCTATGCTGAGACTGTCTCCTTCCCCTGATTGGGGATGTTTTCAGCAATTACCTTCTCAGTGACACTTTCTATCCCTTTTTCTCTCTCTTCTTCTGGTACCCCTATAATGCGAATATTGTTGCGTTTGGATTGGTCACACAGTTCTCTCTATATTCTTTCATTCTTAGAGATTCTTTTTTCTCTCTGTGCCTCAGCTTCTTTGTATTCCTCTTCTCTAATTTCTATTCCATTTACTGTGTCTTCTACTACATCTTATCTGCTTTTAAATCCCTCCATTGTATGTTTCATTTCAGATATGGAATTTCTTAATGATTTAATCCCAACTTAAATTCATTCCTGAGTTCTTGATTATTTTTCTGTACCTCCATAAGCATGTTTATAATTTTTATTTGTTCTTTCAGGAAGATTCTTGAGTTTAGTTTCATTTGGCCTTGTTTCTGGAGTTTGTGAGATTTTAGTCTGAATCATGTTCTTTTGTCCTTTCATATTTCTGTGTGGTGCCCGGTAGTGCATAGAAACTCTAGTTTCTGGAGCTGCTCAGCCCCTAGAGTGGGGTTAGGGGTCCTAGGGGAGCAGAGCTGGTGCCTGGGGGTAGGAAAGAGCTGTTTCCTGATACCAGTCTGCGGTGCCTGTCTCCAGCGTCAGAGCCAGTGGACCAAGCATACACTTGTAAACGTCTGTGCTTTGTGTCTTTAGCTGTTGTATATGCGGCCTCCCTCTGGCTGTCCTGACGCTTGCGCAGTTAGTGCCGGTTTGCTAGCAGGTGCCTACAGGCCAGGTGGAAGGCTAGGCCGTGTGTGTGTCACAGTGGGGGCCTCACAGTGGGAGCTGAGTAGGCACCCAGGGGTATGGAGCACGTGAAGCTCCCCAAAGTTCCCAACCCAGCTGGGCAGAGCACGCCCAGGCAACCTTGTCCAGCTCTCCCTTCTCCCGCAGAGCAAGCTCTGTGCAAACCCTGCCCCTTCAGCAGCCCTCTCACTGCTAGATAGCCTCTCAGACTGCCTGCCTTTCCTCTGACACAGAGCGGCCGGGTGTGCATCCCCTCCTCCACTAATGCCCGGAATGTCAATTTCTGAAGCACTCCGCCTGTTGGATCTCCCCAACGTCCCGAGCACCACACACTATAGTATTCTCTTCACAAAGCAGATCTCTAGGTCTAGGTGTCCAGCAGTCTCAAGCTTTCACCCCCTCCCCTCTCTGTTTCTCTTCCTCCCGCCGGTGAGCTGGGTTGGGGGAAGGGCCTGGGTCCCGCTGGATCAAGGCTTTCCTACGTTACCCTGTTTCGTGAGGTCTGCTCTGTTCGTGAGGTGTGTTTACAGTCTGGTTCAGCCTTCTTTCTTGTTGCTGTTTTAAGGTTAGTTGTATTAATTAACTATATTTTTGTACAATTTGTAGTTTTGGGTGGAGCTGTCCGTCTCACCTCTCATGCCATCTTGCAAGTCTCTATTTTTCAAATTTTAATGGCAGTATTAATATAATGACCTAGTTTGTAAAGACAGGTACATAAAGACAGCAGTATACTACGTTTTAGAGATTTTAATCAAAAAATGGTCAGTGGGATTGGTGAACTTCTTAGACCAATTTGCTCACATAACATTTTCTGAATACTAAATAAATACTGCTAATTAAATTAGTGATTTTTAATTCATTTCCTTAGTTTCTATCCTTATCTCTCCCCAATATGAAAACATCCTTGTTTGTCACATGTTACTATTTTACCTCCACTGTTCCTTTAAAACATTTGAGAACAAGATACCCTTTGAAATAAATTAGACAAATTCTGGAATGACAAAATCAGGTCTGGGAATCTGTGTGCTTTGATGAATAGAAGTGGTTCAGGTGAATTGTAGTGAAAACAATGCATTAAAATTCTGCTAGAGAAGAGCTAATACCCATCCTTATTAAAGTGTACCAGAAAGTAGGAGAGAATGGAATGCTTTTGGACTCATTCTATCAGGCCAACATTAGTCTAATACCAAATCCATAAAAAGACACTACAAAAAAGTAAAATAAATTTAGACCAATAACCCTGATGAACATAGATCCAGAAATCCTGTACAAAGTATTATCAAACTGAATTCAAATATAAAGCAAAAGGCTCATCCATCATAACATTTATCCCAGGATTCAAGGATGGTACAATATTCATAAATATGTCAATGTCATACACCACATTAACAAAAAGAGGGATAAAAGCCACATGATCATCTCAGTAGACACTGAAAATGCATTTCACAAAACTCAACATTCATTCAAGATAAAAACTCTCAACAAAATGGGTTTAGAGTGTATGTACCACAACATAATAAAGGGCCATATATAACAAACTGAAAGCTAACATCAATACTTAATGGCAAAAAGCTGAAAGCTTTTCCTTTAAGATCAGGAACAAGACAAGGATGCCCACTCTCACCACTTTTATTCAACATAGTTCTAGAGGTCCTAGCCATGGCAATCAGACAACACAAAGAGATAAAAGGCATCCAGATTGGTGAGGAAGAAATTAAATTGTCACCATTTGCAGATGACATACATAGAAAGTTCTAAAGACTCCACCAAAAAACTATTGGAACTAATAACTGGATTCAGCAAAGTTGCTGGATAGAAAATTAATACATAGAAATCTGTTGCATTCCTAGGTACTAACAACAAACTAGCAGCAAGAGAAACCAGAAAAAAAAAACTCTATTTACAATTGCATCAAAAAGAATAAAATACCTGGGAATAAACCTAACCAAGGAGATGAAAGACCTATACCCTGAAAAACTACAAGACACTCGTGAGAGAAATTAAAGAAGACAAAAATAAATGTAAATCTATCCCATGCTCATGTACAGGAAAAATTAATATTATCAAAATGACCATCCTGCCCAAAACAATTTACCAATTCAAGGCAATCCCTATCAAAAAACAAATGGCATTTTTCAATAAACCAGAGCAAATAATCCTAAAATTCATATGGAACCAAAAAGATTCCGAATAGCCAAAGCAACACTGAGAAAGAAGAACAAAGCTGGGGGTTTTATGCTTCCTGACTTCAAACTGTACCACAAAGCTACAGTAATCAAAACTGTATGGTACTGGCACAAGAAGAAACCTACAGATCCAGTGGAACAGAATAGAGAGCCCAGATGTAAACTCATCCATATATATAGTAAATTAGTATATGATAAAGGAGCCATGAATATACAAAAGGGAAATTTCTGCATCTTCACTAATCAGTGTTGGGAAAACTGGACATGTATATGCAAGAGAATGAAACTGAATCACTGTCCAACTCTGTACACACAAGTAAACTCAAAATGGATCAGACCTGAATTTAAGATATGAAGCCATAAAACTCTTAGAAGAAAACATAGGCAAATATCTCTTGAACGTAAGCCTGAGCAGTTTCTTCCTGGATACATCTCCTTGGGCAAAGGAAACAAAATCAGCATGAAGAAGTTAGACTACATCAAACGAAAAAGCTTCTGTACAGCAAAGGACACCATCAGCAGGACAAAAAGGCAACCTAGAGTATGGGAGAATATATTTGTAAACGATTCATTTTATAAGGGGTTAACATCCAAAATATGTAAAGAGCCCATATGATTCAACACCAAAAAAATAAGTAACCCGATTAAAAAATGGGCAGAGGATCTAAACAGACATTTCTCCAAAGAAGAAATACAGATGGCCAACAGGCACATGAAAAGATGCTCCACATCACTAATCATCAGGGAAATGCAAATCAAAACCACTATGAGATATCACTTCCTGCCAGTTAGAATGGCCACTATCCAAAAGACAAGACATAACAAGTGCTGGCAAGGATCTAGAGAAAAGGGCACCCTCCTACACTGTTGGTGGGAATGTCAATTGGTGCAGTCACTGTAGAAAGTAGTATGGAGGTTCCTCAAAAACTAAAAATAAAAATATCATACAACCGAGGAATTCTACTCTAGGAATTTATCCAAAGAAAACAAAATTTGTGATTCAAAAAGATATGCGCACCCCTGTGTTTATCACCACATTGTTTACAATAGCCAAGTTATGGAAGTAACTGTAAGTGTCCATCAATAGAATGGATAAAGAAGATGTGGTATATATGCACAATGGAATATTTATTCAGCCATAAAAAAGAAAGAAATCCTGCCATTGTGACAACATAAATGAAGCTAGAGGATATTATGCTTAGTGAAATAAGCCAGGTGGTGAAAGACGAGTACCATATGATTTCACTTACTTATGGAATCTAAAAACAAAACAATACAGAATGAACAAAATGGCAGTAGACTCATACACACTGAGAAGTGACTGGTGGTTTCCATGGGATGGGGTTCGGGTGAGTGGGGAGAGGGATGGGGGAGGGGGATAAAGGGGTACAAAAATTCTCACTCATAATATACGTTAGTCACAGGGATTGTAGTACAGCATGGAAAATATAGCCAATTATTCTGTAACATCTTCCTATGTTAACAGATAATAACTGCACTCGTAGGGGTGGGGCTTTGATATTATGAGTAACTTGAACTACTATGTTGTATACTTGAATCCAATATAAGATTATACATCAATAATACTTCAGTTAAAAAAAAGATGCTATTGGAATGGTATGTTAGTTTGAATTTTATTGGTGGTGTGTTTCACATACTAACAAACTTCTTAGATTGTTGTTAGTTTCTACTAGTGAGAATTTTATTTTAGTTAAGTATTACAAGTTAGACTGTCAAAAGTATAATTGAGTCCAAGAATTAGGATAAAGAAATCCCTTAAAGCAGTCAGTATATAAAACATTAATTTTATTGCCACAATTAAATTCTACCTTTTAGAGGGCGGGACTCCTGTATTTAATTTTTTGTCTACTGATTTTAAGACATTAATCATTTAAATTAAACCTTATTTCACTTTTCAGGATTATTATTATTTGAGTTCCTAAAAGTCTGCTAATAAGTAGCAATGGATAGACTATTTAGCTTGTATGCCTGTAGGTCAAATGTGTGCTGGTTGGGACTTTTTGCCTGTTCTTGCTACTTGTTTGTGTGACTGAGTCATTAGTAAAATGTTTTTACTCGTGAACTCCTAATACATAGAAATTTTGTTCAACAGAATTTCTTGCACTTACAAACAGCACCTCATTGTTTACTGCATATTTGTGGGGAAAAAAGGACTAGGAAATATTTTCTGTAAAGTTTTTGTGATTCCACTGGAGTTTAGTCATTGTAACACAATGAAATCACAGCAGTAGATGATAGGCTTAATGCTTTAGGAAGTAGCATGTATACACTTTTGCAATTTTGATTTTTCATTCAGCATGCATTATTTTATGTCTGTCTCAGCACCATGCTGAGTACATAGGCTTAAGGTATAGCTCTTGTGCTTAGTCATGTGTCCAACATCATTCCCGGCAAAGAGTGAGGGACACCCAGTGCTGGAGAGCCTGAAAGAGTCCTGAGTGTGGAAGCTGGCTGACCTTCATGCAGCATCGGGTGAGCCTAGTGGGTGACATGTAAATGCTCTCACAGATCACTAGTTCTTAAGAGAAGGATGAAGAAAAAAATTCTATTGTAATTATGTATGGGCCTGGCCTGAGTAGGGTATTCAGTTTCTCCAATAAAGAATTCTTACTCCTGTCCAGGGGAAGCAAGGAGCTGGGCATATGTTTTGGGAGCCAAGTGGAGTAAGGAGTCTGAGATTCTTACTAGTGTCTCCAAAATGTGCAGCCTTGGCCCCAGGTAAGATGGTAATCTGGCTACACTGGGGGTGGGGTGTGTGGAAAGGGAACTGGGGCACCATGCACATGTTCCCCCAAATGTTCTCCAATCCTGATGGTAGTAATGCAGTGTTTGTGGGTCCAGGACGGCCTGCTTTCTGGTCAGTGTCTAGTCTGCAATGACTGAGGTTGTAGCTGCTTATGTTCTTTCTGGTTATTCTCTTTCCCATTCACTTAGTTTTCTAAAAAACATGGGTGAATTTCTTGTTTCTTGATTTTTACTTTTCTATTGTCTTTGTTCCTTTGGGTTTTCTTATTTTTGTTTTTCCTGGTTTTTAATGGGAAGGAGAGAAGAAAAACATATGGTGCTAATCACTCATGTTTAAATTAGAAGTCCTTTAGCTATGCTTTTTTGAGTTGTAACTCTAACATATAATGGTATAATTATCTGTATTTTAATAGAATGGACTAAAAGTTGGTTTTACTTTGAAGTAAGTGATTGAAAACACTATGATTATATAACGACATTTTAAGAAACATGTATTTATTAAGGTGGAAGCCCTATCCCTGAAATCTTTTGGAGCATTAGAAATTTTTATTAGTATCTGCCTTTCTTTGCCTGTGTCTGTCTGTATCTGCTTCCTTGCTTGTATTTGAATCATAAGTACACTTTAGTGTATTACCTGTAGACATCTGTTGGAGATGGTAGTGACTCATTACGGCCTAGATCCTTAACCACGGGCATGTATCAGTTTCTTAGTGACAGGTGCCCAGGCCACATTCCAGACCTGCTGAGTCAAAAGTTCTAGGCTTTAGTTTTTTGAAAAAGCTTCCATATGATTGTGGTGTACAATTTTCTTTAAGAACTATAGTGCTATAGCTTCTAAAATAAAAATATACATTGAATTTTGTATGGCATTTTATATCTTACCAGAAATAAACTCCAAATTCTTCATTTAAGGCTGTCAAAATCTGGTCCCAACCTTCCTTTCTAGCATTTTTGCCAATATTCCCCTGTGGGTACCTTGTGTATCAGCAGGACTGGCCTGGCCCTTTCCTGCTGCTGTACCTGTGCCCATTCGTGCAGTCCCACTTGTCAGGAAAGCCCTTCCCTAGCTCAGACTTTTTGTTCCTCACAGGTCCACCCCACTTGCTACTCCTTTCTCTGAGCATTCCTTAGGACTCAACTAGCCAGAGACATTTTTGCCTGTCTGTGTATTTTGTCTTTGTATCCTCTGGACTTTATAACAGTTGGAAACTGTATACCTTGAATATGTTTCAGGTTAATCAAGGAAGTAATGTTTTCAAACCACTGTTGGCCTTGTTTTATATTGTTATTTCTGTACCTGTCTGAGTCTGTTAGACTCCTGGTTCCATGAATGAAGACACATATTTTACTCATTTTAGCAATAAAATAGAGTCCAGTAAATATTTCTTGAACAGATAAATGAGATGTGTCCTCTGTACTTGGGTAATCAAGCAGAACTTGGAACTGTAGGGTAGAATCATCAAATTCATGACACCAGGGAGCAGAGACTATCACAGTCTCTGAGTCCTCTCAGACCTGAGTTGGTGGGATGCCCAGGCCGGTGGAGTACTGTAGTCCCTGCCCTGTCAGAGATGAGGGTCTGATGTTCTTTCGACAGGCTTCTGTGCTGCACCATCTGTGAGTGCAAGAGAGAACAGTTTGTGGTATTTGGAGTCATGGGTTTTAGTCTTCGTGTAACCTTTGAATTTCTGTACCACTTTAGGTAAGTCTCTTCTTATGTTCAACTCCAAAGCTTTTGTTTTTCTCACCTGTTGAGTACTGTGAGAAAGGTAGTGAATAGTTTAAACTAGGGAGCAGAGGTCAGGTCTGAGTGTCCCATGTGTTAATGACAACGACTGAGGGTTTTATAGTATTTTGTATTTAGCTGTGAAAAGTACTGGACCGTAACCACTGGAGTGTGATGGGAGGGAGCGTGTGATAAGAGCAGCTCACAGGAGAGAACTTACTGGTACTTATGATGGTCTTTTTGGAGTCAGCTTAATCAAGGTGTAGTTCTCATAAAGTTAAAATTCACCAGTTTTAGGCATGCAGTTCAGTGGGGTGTGACCAATGTACACATACATAGTGTGTCCAGAACCACAGTCATGAGGTGACGCTTCATGAGCATCAGAAGTTCCCTTGAGCACTTTTGCAGTCAGCAACCAACTCCTCCACGTTCTGCCTGCCACTGATCTGCTCCCGTCACTGGAGCTCTGCCTCTTTCTGCTGGAGTCATATACTGTGGAGTCATTAGCATTTGACTTCTTTCACTTAGCATAATGGTTTTGAGTTCATTCACGTTTTTATATTTATTGTTCATTGTCTTGTTGTTGAGTAGATACTCCCATTGTTTAGCTCTGATTCATGCTTTGTACCATCATCTTTTGGAGAGCTTGAAACTGGCATTTTGTCTAGGGATTTACAGGCCCCTAACATCCAAACTGCACACAAGCATGATTTTTCTTGTTTAAAAGTAAAGTCAAAGAGAAAATTAGACAAAAGGACTTGCATGTAATGGTTATCATAGTGGTTACATGTGCATGTACTAATGTTTCCTAAAGTATGGCACTTTGAAGCACGAATCAGAATCTCCTGGGGTGCTTATCAACCATGCAGATTGCTGGGCCATGGTGAGTCACACTTCGTGGTGAAGTGTGAATGCTGCAAGTGGTCATCAGTCCTTCAGAGGCCTTATCTCACCCCAGTGGGTGTACTTCCTAAGTACTGTCTGTTCAAACCCATCTCCACTGTCAGCTGTCTACCACTTACCCTTCTCTCCACCAACTCGACTGACACAGCAGGAAATTTAGTTCCACTAGAAAGTGGGTCTGGAAATACTTCACCGCTTTCAATTGCTGTCTAGTAGGGCAGCTCCTAACTGTGTGACCTTTTTATTTCCCCCAGGCCTCATTATCCTCGTCTGTGAAAATGAGGTGCATTTTCCTGTTCATGCTTTAATTTCCTTCGTTTCTGTCAACATTGTGAACATACTTTATTTTCCATATTTCATGATACTAGTATCTGAAATCTATTTTTGCTGTTTATTATTTCCTTTGGCTTGCTCAGAGGGTGTTGTTTCCTTGTTTATTTAGTGATATGAAAAAAATTGTTAAATCACATTTCCCCAATCTTAAAAAGAGGAACCCGTCATTGAGGGTTTATTTCTCCCAAGAGGATTTGTTTTTCTTTCTTCTGGGAGCTTTGGAATAACAATGACTCAGAAGCCCTCTAAATTAACTTCTTGCTTGGGGGGTTTTCAGGACTGGATAGGTATAATAATAAATTAATGCTAACTCTGCTTGAAGGGAAGCTTGAGAACACAAATTGTTCAGGGAGATTTCCTCTTCAGGCTGAAGTTCGTGTATGATATTACAGGTTCCTCTTACTGGCTGACCCAAGGTGCCTGGTTCCACTTTCTCCAGTCCTGTCTCTTCCTAGAGCCTGTCCTTGGATACAGTTCATTTAGTTGGAATTCCAACCTACTCTCACCTTATTCTTGAGCATCTCCCATTGGGACTGGATTTGGTGCTTGACTCTTGTTCCCTTGGAAAATGTTTTTCTGATGGTTTCTATTCACCAGTCTCTGAAAATGGCTACTCCTACAACAATAATATTAATGTGCTTCAACATTTTGAAGATGTATATGTACAATACCTATTGTATATTGGAATTAATGCAAATTGAAACAACAGTCTTCAAAAATAAAGCTGTTTATCTAAAATTTAAGAATATGGATGAATGAAATTTTAAAGTTTCAGAGATGCAGACTGTGTTGCAGAGAACTAGTAAATCTTAAGGTGACCAAAATTTCTGTGCCAGATAATTTTACTTTCCTTCTGGGAGAAACAGTTTTGTTGTGTAAAGCCCATTGTGTGGAACCCTAGTTCACAAGAAGTTCTTTGAGGACTGGGCTTAGCTATACTTGTCAAAAAGGACCCAGTTAGAACAAGTCATGTATTACTGGAGAATGTTTATTAAGCAGTTTGCTTACTCATTAAATTTTTTAAATCCATAGACATCTTCTTCCAAGATGATTATACCAGCACTACACCCCATTTTGTCATATTGCCTTACAGAAATACACGATAATTAACAATAGAGATCCTTGTGAAACTTGCTTAAATCATCTTAACTAGTCATGATTATAAAATAAAGGGGTTTAGAGGCAGCGAGGTTAGGAGGAAGGACCAGTGCTGACACTTGCACCAGGATGGCCACAGATGGACAGAGAGGTTCAAGGCCTGATCTCAGTGTCAGGTGTGATATGTCAGGGTGTAGTCTTAAGTCATAGAGCCCTGAGGAAACAGGTTCATTGTAACTACACACTAGAAAGGTGGGGATATGAAGATTAACCTTTATTGACTGTCTACCATATTCACAGTTATCATACCAGGGAATTTATGCATTGTCTTTTCGTTATCACGGCACTGTGACTTTCACTAGAGACCTAGAGAAGTTGTCACTGGCTTGAGTTCTTGTGATTTTTAAGTGATAGAACTGGTGTTCAAACCTAACACTCAGCCTCTCTACCACAAAGCGTCATGTCATATGTAGTTGGACTTCAATCCTAACTCTTCAACCCTAAGTTAGAGTTAGGGGTGACTTGCCCACGCCATAGACAGTTCCCTGTGCTGTTCCTTAATGAATTCTCCCTAGGTGCTGGGGGTGGGGGAGAACTGGTGGTTGTGAATATGAGCCACTTACCAGCACCCACTTAACTTTCCCAATTTTCCTTTCTTGTTTTTATTTATATTTATTTATTTTTATTAAGGTATTATTGATACACACTCTTAGAAATGTTTCACATGAAAAACAATGTGGTTACTACATTCACCCATATTATCAAGTCCCCACCCATAACCTATTGCAGTCACTGTCCATCAGTGTAGTAAGATGCCACAGATTTGCTATTTGCCTTCTCTGTGCTATACTGCCCACAACATGTGTATTAAACCTAATACCCCTCAGTCCCCTTCTCCGTCCCTCCCCACCTACCCTCCCATATCCTTTCCCTTTTGATAACCTCTAGTCCCTTCTTGGAGTCTGTGAGTCTGCTGCTGTTTTGTGCCTTCAGTTTTGCTTCGTCGTTATACTCCACAAATGAGGGAAATCATTTGGCACTTGTCTTTCTCCGCCTGGCTTATTTCACCGAGCATAATATCCTCCAGCTCCATCCATGTTGTTGAAAATGGTAGGATTTGTTTCTTATGGCTGAATAGTATTCCATTGTGTATATGTACCACATCTTTATCAATTCATCTACTGATGGACATTTAGATTGCTTCCATAACTTGTCTATTGTAAATAGTGCTGCGATAAACATAGGGGTGCATATGTCTTTTTCAATCTGAGAACTTGTATTTGTTGGGTACATTCCTAGGAGTGGGATTCCTGGATAAAATGGTATTTCTATTTTTAGTTTTTTGAGGAACCTCCATATTGCTTTCCACAATGGTTGAACTACTTTACATTCCCACTTTCTCCGCATCCTTGACAGCATTTGTTGTTCTTAGTCTTTTCGTTGCTGGCCATCCTAACTGGTGTGAGGTAACATCTCATTGTGGTTTTAATTTCCATTTCTCTGATTATTAGTGATGTGGAGCATCTTTTCATGTGTCTGTTGGCCATCTGAATTTCTTCTGTGGAGAAATGTCTCTTCATATGCTCCACCCATTTTTTATCAGGTTATTTGCTTTTTGGGTGTTGAGGCATGTGAGTTTTTTAATGTATTTTGGACGTTAACCCCTGGTTGGATATGTCATTTACAAATATATTCTCCCATACTGTAGGTATACCTTTTTGTTCTGTCAATAGTGTCCTTTGCCGTACAGAAGCTTTTTAGTTTGATGTAGTGCCATGTGTTCATTTTTGCTTTTGTTTTCCTTGCTCGAGGAGATGCATTCAGGAAGAAGTTGCTCATGTTTATACTCAGGAGATTTTTGCCTATGCTGTCTTTTAAGTTTTATGGTTTCATGACTCACATTCAGGTCTTTGATCTGTTTCGAGTTTACTTTCTGTATGGGGTTAAACAATAATCCAGTTTCATTCTCTTGCATGTAGCTGTCCAGTTTTGCCAACACCAGCTGTTGAAGAGGCTGTCATTTCCCCACTGTATGTCCATAGCTCCTTTATCATATATTAATTGACCATATATGGTTGGGTTTATATCTGGGCTCTCTAGTCTGTTCCATTGGTCTATGGGTCTGTTCTTGTGTCAGTACCAAATTGTCTTGATTACTGTGACTTTGTAGTAGAGCTTGAAGTTAGGGAGCGTAATCCCCCCAGCTTTATTCTTCCTTCTCAGGATTGCTTTGCCTATTTGGGGTCTTTTGTGGTTCCCTATGAATTTTAGAACTATTTGTTCTGGTTCGTTGAAGAATGCCATTGGTATTTTGATAGGGATAGAATTGAATCTGTAGATTGCTTTAGACAGGATGGCCATATTGACAGTATTAATTCTTCTTTTTTTATATCATTAATCTACAATTACATGTGCAATATTATGGTTATTAAACTACCCACTTCATCAGGTCCCCCTCACCAACCCCATTACAGTCACTGTCCATAAGCATAGTGAGATGCTATAGAATCACTACTTGTCTTCTCTGAGTTGTACAGCCCTCCCTGCACCCCCCCCCCAACATTATGTCTGCTAATCGTAATGCCCCTTTTCCCCCTTGTCCCTCCCTTCCCACCCATCCTCCCCAGTCCCTTTCCCTTTGGTAACTATTAGTCCATTATTGGGTTCTGTGAGTCTGCTGCTGTTCTTTTCTTTCAGTTTTTTTCTTTGCTCTTATGCTCCACATATGAGTGAAATCATTTGATATCTGTCTTTTTCCTCTTGGCTTATTTCACTGAGCATAATACTCTCTAGCTCCATCCATGTTGTTGCAAATGGTAGGATTTGTTTTCTTCTTATGGCTGAATAATATTCCATTGTGTATATGTACCATATCTTCTTTATCCATTCATCTACTGATGGACACTTAGGTTGCTTCCATTTCTTGGCTATTGTAAATAGTGCTGCGATAAACATAGGGGTCCATATGTCTTTTTCCTCCTTCCTTCTTTATATATTAGGTATCATATTCTGTGTTCTTTGTCCCTTAACTAACTTTTGGGGTAGTTGATTTAATTTTGCATTTGCTTAGTAATTAACTGTTCTACTTCTTTACTGTGGTTTTATTACCTCTGGTGACAGCCATTAAACCTTAGGAACACTTCCATCTATAGCAGTCCCTCCAAAATACAGTGTAGAGACAGTTTGTAGGTAAATTCTCTCAGCTTTTGCTTATCTGGACATTGTTTAATCCCTCCTTCAAATTTAAAAGATAATCTTGCCAGATAAAGCCTTCTTGGTTTGAGGCCCTTCTGCTTCATTGCATTAAATACATCATGCCACTCCCTTCTGGCCTGTAAGGTTTCTGCTGAGAAGTCTGATGATAGCCTGATGGGCTTTCCTTTGTATGTGATCTTATTTCTCTGTCTGACTGCTTTTAATAGTCTGTCTTTATCCTTGATCTTTGCCGTTTTAGTTATTATATGTCTTGGTGTTATCTTCTTTGGGTCCCTTGTGTTGGGAGATCTGTGCACCTCCGTGGCCCGAGACACTCTTTCCCCAGTTTGGGGAAGTTTTTAGTAATTACTTTCTCAAAGACACTTTCTGTCTGTTTTTCTCTCTCTTCTTCTTCTGGTACCCCTATAATACAAATATTGTTCCGTTTGGATTGGTCACATAGTTCTCTCAATATTCTTTCATTCTTAGAGATCCTTTGTTCTCTGACTGTGCCTCAGGCTCTTTGTATTCCTCCTCCCTAATTTCTATTTCATTTATCATCTCCTCCACCATATCTAATCTTCTTTTAAAACCTTCCAGTGTCTGTGTCATTTCTGATACTGTGTTCCGTAATGATTGTATTTCTGACTGGTATTCATTCCTGAGTTCTTGAACATTTTTCTGTACCTCCATGAGCATGTTTATGAATTTTATTTTGAAATCTTTTTCAGGAAGATTCATGAGATCAGTTTCATTTGTCTGGTGTATGTATGAATTTGCTTTGAACCAGGTTCCTTTGAAGTTTTATATTTGTATGTGACCCCCTCTGGTGTCCAGAAGCTCTACTCTCTGGAGCTTCTCAGCCACTGGAGCAGTGTGGGGGGTCTCAGGGGAGCCGTGTTGGTGCCTGGGGGTAGAAAGAGCTGTTTCCTGCTTTCTGGCTGACATACCTGTCTCCACTGCCAGAACCAGTTGGCTGAGCACAGAGGTATAAGCCTCTATGCTTTGTGTTTATAGCTGCCATAGGTGGGGCTTCCCTTTGACTCTCCTGACACCAGGGCAGGGTTTGCTGGTTTGCGAGCCAGTTGCGGGCTTGCCGGGAGTAAGGGGCAGCAAGCTGCTTATCACGTCGGGGCGCTTGGAGCTGTGTAGCCAGCCAGGGGGCTGGAGCGCCTAAAGATTGTGAAAGTTCTCAACCCACTGGGCAGAGTGCACCCAATTTTGTCTACCTGTCCTTTCTCCTGAACACCAAGCTCTGTGTAATCCTTGCCCCTTTAGAAGCCCTCTTGCTGTTAGGAAGTCTCTCAGACTGCCCACCTTTCTTTTGTCCCAGAGCAGCCAGATATGGATCCTTGCTTTCCACAAACAGCTGGAATCTCAGTCTCTCCAGGTAGGCTAGGTGTCTTAGCTTTCCACCCCCCCAATCACCAAAGAGCACCATGCAATGTACATTTGTGCTCCCAGAACAGTTCTCCAGAGCTAGGTGTTCAGCAGTCCCAGGCCTCCACTCCCTCCCCTCCGTTTCTCTTCCTCCCGCCGGTGACCTGGGGTGGGGGAAGGGCTTGCGTCCTGCCAGTTCATGGCTTTGGTATGTTACCCTGTTCCGTGAGGTCTTTTCTTTTCTCCAGGTTTATAAAGTCTGGCGCAGCCTTCTTTACTGTTGCTCCTTCAGGATTAGTTGTATTAATTATATTTTCATGTTACATGTGGTTTTAGGAGGACGCCTCTGTCTCACATCTCTCGCCGCCATCTTTAATCCTCTGGCCTCCTTTCCTGTTTTTATTACTTAATAATTTATTTCATTAGACACACAAGTGATACCAGATGGAAAAAGTATGAAAGGACTATAGGGAACTTTGGAAAAGTTAATTCCTCTCCCTGATCACCTGTCATTGAGCTCTGTTCTCTCTCTGGAGAGAGCCACTGTTGTCAGTCTCTTGGTGCTCCATCCATGGACTTTGTCTTAACTCGAGGTACATGCTTTGTATGACTGTAAAACAAGTGAAACATGCCATACATAAATGTTCTGCATATTTGTACTCATCAGTGGTATGTCCACATGTCAGTAGTAGAGAACTGCCTTAGTATTTTTGTGTAACTTTATTGAGAGATAATTCACAGATCATAATATTTACCCATGTAAAGTGTACAGTTCAAAGGTTTGCAGTATACCTACAGAGTTATGCAACCATCACCACCTGCTTGGTGATTTTAGAGCATTTTCATCACCTCCAAAAGAAGTTCTATACACTTGAGTATTCACCCCCGTTTCCTCCCTCTCCCTGAGATGTAAGCAGCTATGGCTTACTTTCTGCCTCTTCTGGACACGACATGTAAAGTGAATCACACAATATGGTCTATAGTGACTGGCAGCTTTGATTTACCAGCATGTTTTCAGAGGTCTTCCATGTTGTAGCATTTGTCAGAACTTCATTCCTTGTTTTTGTCAAGTATGATTCCATTGTGCTGATACACCGCTTGCTTTTTTATTTATGCATTCATCAGTTAATGGGCATCTGGATTTTTTTCTAATTTTGGCTATTACAAATAATGATAATATGAACATTTACATACAAGTTTTGTTTTTATAAATGTTTCAGTTTCTTTTGGGTACACCTAGGAGTAGAGTTGCTGGGTCATATGGTAACTCTGTTTAATCCTTTGATTAACTAGTTTTTCAAATGTTTTTTTTAAATGGCTGCACCATTTTCCTTTATCATAAACAGTGTATGAAGATTCTAATTTCTGTACATCTTTGCTGTCATTTGTTATTATCTTTCTGATTGTTGCTGTCCAGTAGGCATAAAGTGGAATGTCACTGTGCTTTTGTGTTTCATTTTTCTGATGGCTAATGAACATCTTTTCCAGGAGTTTTATGTAGTTCTAGCTCTTACTAACATTTATGTCTTTGATCTATTCTGAGTTACTTTTTGTGTATGTTGTGAGTTAGGAGTCAGTCTTTACTCGTATTCAATTGCCCTATCATTAGTTGTTGAAAAGACGATTCTTTTCCCCATCGAATGATCTTGCCACCTTTGTTGAGAGAGTGATTGATTGCAATGTGAGGATTATCCCTGGGCCCTCAATTCCCATTGATCTTTATGTCTGTCCTAGTGGCAGTACCACACTGTCTTGATTATTATTTCTTTGTAGTAAGGTTTGAAATCAGGAAGTATAAGTCTTCAGTTTTGTTCTTTATTGAGATTCTTTTGGCTGTTCTGGGTACTTGTATTTCCATATAAATTTAGTAATAACATCTCAGTTTCTGCAAGGAAGCTAACTGATATTTTGATAGGGAATGAATTAAATTTGTGGATCAGTTTGGGGCTATTTTCATCTTAACAGTATTAAATCTCTGTTCATGAACTTGGCATGTCTGTTTATTTAGGGCAGCTTTAATTTCTTTCAGTAATGTTTTTAACTTTCATAAGTCTTGAACTTACTCTTTTTGATGCTGTTGAGAATGGAATTTATTTGCCTCATTCTTTTTAGCAGAGTTGTATGCATGTGCTATAATCTATCATGGTATTATTAACAAGTCCCTTATCAATGAACATTTAGGTCCCAATATATTGCTGTTTGCAGACATTGTCATTGTGAGTAGATAGTATATCAGTAACGGGAATACCAGTAAGGAGGTGTGATGCATCAAAAGGTATTCAGATACTGGAATCATCTGTCAAATTTAAGGTGGATATAGTACCCCCTCTGTTTATAATTTTATAGCTTATTTAAAAGTTTCCAGTAGTGGGCTGTATAAAAAAATGATCCAAATTCTTTTCAGCTAATCTTATTTACTCATTAAAAATAATGATGTACTGGAGGAGGTTCATGCTGCTAAAATACTGCCTAGAGCAGCACTATCCAATAGAACTTTCTGCGAGTGGAAATGCTGTATATCTGCACTGCTCAATGTCATAGCCATTGGCTGTATGTGGGTATAGAGCACTTAGAATGAGGCTGGAGTCACTGAAGAACTGAATTTTAATTTTATTCGTAATTAATTTGGCTAGTGGCTATTGTATAATTAGAATTCCTTTTAGATTAAAAGCTTGTGGAGGTTTGTAGGAGCCTTGTCCAAAGTGGTACATCTGGCATTATTTCCCGAGTAACATGAAGCAGTCATGAGGGGTTGTATAGTCAGTTTTGTCAATTTATAGGTCTCAGGGAACAATTCTTCTCTTGTAGCAGTTTACCCTTTACCTGGTTGGCTTCAGATTGCTTACAAACAGGGCTTTTAGAAAGAAACACATGTCGGTCCTGAGTTTGCTAGTTCTCATTATATGTCACTCATCCTAATTTGAGAGGTTGGTGTACATGAGATTTTTATACATGTATGTTCTCTAAAATATGTATTTGAAATTTATGAATTACTATTGGCTATTATGATATGGACTATTGCCTGTAGATCATGAGCCAGGCAGTCTAGAATCTGTTGGTGGCTTGAACAACCTAATACTTTGGCTCTGAACTAGGCTTTGCCCACGATCCTTTCATTCCTCATTTGTCTTTTGTGCAGAAAGGCCTTCACTCCCAGCTGCTTGCTAGCGACCTCTGTTTCTGTTTGTAGCCCACACCTTTGTTTCTTAGGTGCAGGTTGCATGTATACCAAGCAGTGCACTATATTTCTACACTGCTGGTGTCCCACATGCCCCTCGGACTAAGACAGCCAAACAGAAGCAAGTTCTCTCTGAAAGCCCTTCCTCTTCCTCCTCCTGTTCTTTATCCAAATGAGTGGTAATGCTATCTTACTGCCAGAAATTGAGACAGATACCCACCTCCAGCAAATGAACTGCCACGTCAGAGTTCATCTGGAGATTCCATCTCCTGCCTGGACTCCTCACTAGTTTCCTTGCTTCTGGCTTTTATTGTTTCTACCCATTCTTCACACCAAATCCCTGTGTTCTTTGCAGAGAACAAATCTCTAGTCCTAAAACTGCATTTCAGTGGCAATTTAAAAATTGCCACTTGCCTTAAGGATAGAGCCCGAACTCCTTAAAACTGTGAATCCTGGTGTGTGAGCTGCACGCTGCTCACTGATCCTCTTGCTCTGTCCAGCCCCATGGGGCTGTTTTAGGTCCTTGTGTTTTCTGTCACCCTGTTTCTGGGCCTAAGGCCTCCACCCCTCAACCCACTCCCTCAATTCCGCTTAGTCTCTGAGATCACCTCGGCAAGTAGGTGTCCCTGGCTCAGCCCTTTGCCACCTCCCCTTCCGTAACAGTACCTGGAGCATTTGATCGCCTTTATGTATTCGTGCTCACCTGTGTCTCCCCTCCTTGCTGGGCAGCACGGCCCTCGGTGCTGGGCTTCGTTGTGCCAGGTCATCTCCGGATACACTGTGGGTGCTGATCTGAGCCCTTGTGGCATCGGTGGAGGTGCCCTCTGATATGCCTTTGCACTCTTTGGTTTTAGCTTCTCTGTTAATCTTTCTCCACTTCAGTTGTAATATTTTCTCCCAGGTCCCACAAATGTCTGATAAAATATTAACAGCACCAGTGGCATAAGCAGTGTGTAGCCCTATCATATATATGATATTAGATGGCCAAGCATCCACCCTTTGCTACCGAAAATGCAGGTTAGTCGGGAAGCAGGTATGGTTTACCTAATGTTTACTGACTTAGTTGGCTATGTTCCATATTCCAGAAAACAGTGCAGCCTTAGAAAACAAGAAAGTGTAAAGTATCTGGCTTGGAATTTTCGCTCCCATTCCTGATCAACCAGGTTCTTAATTCTTCTGGCTATTTCAGTTATTAAAAACAAAAAACAAAAAACACAGATCTAACTGTTGAGGCCAAAATCTAATAATTTAGCATGAACTACTCATTACTTATTGACAACTTGGCAGCTGTATTCGTTTCCTATTGCTGTATACAAATCACCACACTTAGCAGCTTTAAACAATACCCATTATTAACTCACAGTTCTGTAGGTCAGAAATGAGGGCTGCACAGCGTGGCTGGATTCCTGCTGGGCTGATATCAAGCTGTTAGCCAAGGCTGCAGTTCTCCTTTGCAGCTAGGAGCCCTCTTCCAAAATCACTGGTCATGGGCAGAACCCATTTCCTTTGTTGTCCTTGCTGGCCTTCTGGCTTTGGCCGGGGATCGTTCTCACACACGTGATTCCTTGTTGCGTGGCCCTAATGGGCTGTTCACAGAATGAATGTTTCACTTTCTTCCAGGTCAGCTGGAGCCTATCTCTTTGACTTCTTCCATGACCAGCTGCAGAAAACCCTGTACTTTTAAAAAGCTCCTATGATTAGGTCAGGCCCCCCTAGGGTAGCTGTCCTTGTGCTGTAAAACATAATTATGAGAGTGATAGCACATTCTCAGTTTCTGCCTGCACTTACAGAACGGAATTATGCAGGCGTGAGGGCCACTGGCTCATTTTAGACGTCTGCTTACTACTGCAGACAGTCCACATTCAGGTTTGATTTATACAAAGTGTAGAAATTCTCTTTTCATTAGAGAGGATACATGAAGTCATTATGGCTTTTTCCTCTCCTGCTGTGTGGCTTTACCCAGTGGTACAGGAAGCCTTTGCAGATACGCTAGTTTGAGAGCAAGTGTGTACTGATTGATTCCTTAGGTCAGTGGACATGCCAGATTGCATATTTCTCAGGCTAACAATCATCATGAAGAGAGGGGGAGTGAAAAGGAGAGAGGAAGGAAGAGAGTGATTTTGAGGGCAGGTGGTAGGCATAGGGAGTAAGGAAAAGAAAGTTGACTTGATGTGAATGTCCAGAATTTCGCCTGAAGAAATTCATTTGGAACTCCTTTTCTTTATATTTTGGTTGAAGGTTAATTCAGTGAATTAATTTTTTTAATTGCATCAGTTGCTGTTTAGGCTAATAACAAAGGAAAGGACTACTTTCTCTGCCAGATGTGAAGTTTACTTGTCGTTTTCCCTGCTTAAAAGAAATAGCAGCCATAAGGAATCAGAACGCCCATCTGGTTGCCATGGCAACTTAGAGCCAGCGATGCATGCTTTTTGGTGGGTTGTTCAGATTTTCTTCCCTTTTCTGAAAGAACCCATGTGTGTGAAATACACAGTGTGAAGTAAGCATGATAAAATAATCTTAGTATTGTAATATTTAAAGAAAAACATTTTTTTAAACTGCATTTTCACGATAACCCTGTTTGGAGTATTTATTAGAATACTTAGTTGTGTTTTATGAAGGACAAAATAGACATAGTTTGTGAAGAATGTAAATGAGTAGTTGGAATTTTGCTTTCTAAATTTTTTATTCCAGTTGCTGAAGTGGTATATTTCTCATATTATATGAGAACATGTTCTGAATTTAGTGCCTGTGTAAACAATTAGATGACCTCAGTCTACTTTTTACAGAACTAAGTATTACTTGTCAGTGTGAATGTGGCTGGGCAGTTCTAAGGCCATGCATGTAGATTGCTTAAATCTAAACATAGATATTTCTGGCTTTTCTTGTAAGCATGTACTTTATAAAGGCATAAAGCAGACATTAGAGAATATTTTATGGTTGTATAGGCTTTTGCTTTTTGAGGTATAACTCACATACACAACTTATGCATTTAAGTGTGCAACTCAGTTTTTTTAGTATGTTCCCTGGGATGTGTAACCATCACCACATTAGAACATTTTTATCCTCCTGAAGAAACTTGGTACCTATTAACAGTCATCCCCACATCCCTCCTTCTCTTTTCCCCTCCCTCCAGCCCCAAGCAGCCACTAATTTATTCTGTCTCTATAAATTTTCCTGTTCTGGACATTTTGATATAAAATGGAATCATGCCACGTGTGGTCTTTGGTGACTGGCATTTTTCCTTCAGCACAGTGTTTTCCAAGGCCAGCGTATGGTGGCATGGACCAGCGCTGCATTCCTTTTATGGCTGAATAATAAATACCATGTTGTGAGGCTATGCCACATTTTATTTATCCATTTATCACTTGGTGCACATATCGGTTGTTTCTGCTTTTTGCTTATTGTGAATAACACCGCCATGAACCTTTTTGTATAACATTTTGTGAGGACATATCTTTTCACTTTTCCTGGGTATGTACCTAGGAGTGAAATTGTTGAGTTATGTGGTAACTCTAAATTCAAGCTTTTTAGAAACTGCTAGCGAGATATTCCAAAGCAGCTGTGCCATATTTCACTCCTGCTGGACTTCAGATTCTTCATCTTCAACAATACTTGTTGTTGTCTGTTTTTTTTTTTTTAATTATAGCCAACCTGTTGGGTCTGTGGTTTTGATTTCCATTTACAAAATGACGAATGATTTTGAAAATCTTTTCATGTGTTTAGTGATCATTTGTATGTCATCTTTGGAGAAATGTCTATTCTGGTCCTTCTCCTATTTAGAAATAAGTTTGTCTTTTTATTGTTGAATGTTAAGAGTTCTTTTTAAAATCTCGGTACAAGTTCCTTATCAGTTACATGATTTGCATTCTGTGGGCTCTCTTCACTTTCTTGATGGTGGCTTTTGAAGTACAGAAGTTCTTAATTCTGATCAAATCCAGTTTATCTTTTCTTTCTTGTTTTTAGTGTCATATCTAGGAATCATTGCCTAACCTAAAGTAATGAAGATTTATTCATTTCTTTCGTGCAAGTTTTATAGTTTTAGCTCCTTCATTTACATCTTTGATCCATTTTGAATTAATATTTATATATGTGTGGGGTAGGGTTATAACTTCACTTTTTTGCACACAGATACCCATTTGTCCTAGTACCATTTGTTGAAAAGACTTTCACCATTTAATTGTGTTGGCACCCTTGTTGATGCTAATTATGGGTTGCCCCCTCCCCTCATGGCTTAAGTACATCTAGTAATTCTTACATGAAATAACCTCTTGATGGTTTTCATTAGGATTCATGAAAGAAATTTTTTTGGATCTGCTGACATATTTCATGAGAATGTACTTGGTGAGCTAACTTGTCCACCTCTTGATCTTTTAAACAATTGAGGTTTAACCAGGCTTTAAAGTACTGTAGAAACCACCAGAAACCACTCTGAAGAAGCCAGCCTTAAAGACGATGTGGCATCATTCTTCCACACATCTGCCCTGAGACAAAGTTACCTTTGTTTCTCCTATGTGATAGGCAGTAACACGGATGGATGGGATGAAAAAGAATCAGTGATTGTACTGAATCTTACTGTGATGAATTGAGTGACTTAAGAGTTGGTGATACTTGGTGTGAAGCCAATTACTGGGAGAAGCATTAGAAAAAATAATCACTGGTGTGACTAGAAATCTCTGATTTCAAGACTAAGCTGTTCCTCTGGTATCGGTGAATCAGAAGGGTCTAGAGTATGTGCTATCCAGTATGAATATAATGGGAGCCTCATTTGTTAACTGTTCCAGTAGTCACTTATAAAAAGTAAAATGAATCAAGTGGATTTAATTTAAATAATAGATGTCATTATCTCTAAAACATTATTATTTTAACATTGTAATATACAATTATTTTATATTTTCGTACAATAGTTTATATTTTTTATAATAAATCTTGGAAATCCAGTATATATTCTACACACACAGCATATCTCAGTTTGGACTAGCCACACTGCAAGTGCTCAGTACCCTCGTGTGACCAGTGGCCACCATATGGGACAGCACAGTTCTAGGTGTTTAGATAGGATAGCCGGTTGAAATATTACATCAACATTACTCAACGTCGTACTTTACAGTACCCGACCCATCCCTCTAACACAATAGAACTGGCTGTGGGGAAGCCTTCTACCCGCCTGTTCACCGTGGCTCTCCCTGGAGGGACGAGAAGCGCCTGTTCACCGAGACCAGTGGCTCTGGGATTTTGTTAAGTGATGTAGGCAGTTCACCAAGCAGGGGAAGAAAATCTGAGAGACGCACATTATGATAAAGGTTCCTGAGCCTCTCAGATGAGAGAAAATGGGCCTGTGAAAGTTAGATGGTCTTATCCCTTATCACAGATCTCCTCCATTCAGGTAAAGCAAGCTGTGTATAAAAAATATTAGTGGTGCACTGGTCCTTAGATGGGTGTGATTTTGCCCCTGGGGATTTATCAATGTCTGGACACATTTTTGATGGTCATAACTGGGTGGGTGGGGTGGGGGTGGTACTGACATGTAGTGTCCAGGGACCAGGGGTGCTGCTAGCATCCTACAGTGTACAAAACAGCCCCACAACAGTGGATTCTCTGACACCTCAGCATCCTGCTCTGGTAGAACAAGATCCTCCAGTTCTTCTTTCCCCATTAATTGTTACATAGTTTCTTCAGGGAATATACCATGTGGTTTCTTTTGGAGAATCTCCTTTTTTTCATATAAAATTTCTAAGGAAGAAACAGTCTATTTTCAAAGTATTCCTGATGTAGCATATTTGTCAAATAGGTAGATTCTGCCCACACCCCTGAGGACTGGGCCATGCAATTCGTTCACACATTTGTGAACTTCCCCTTTACATGGGGAAAGTGGTGAGAGGGTTGCATTCCTCTCCTGCCTCCCCTTCTCAGACCTGTCTTGTGCCTGGGACCATTCTACTTTCAGTAAGAGCATGTGTGTTAAAAGGAAAATGAACATTTGCAAGGCTGCCAGAAAGATCATTGCACTTCCATAATGTCTGTTGGAATTTTTGGATGTATTCTGATAGTGACGTGGGCGTGTGGTTGTGATTATCCCCTTCCAGGGCTCCATGGTGAGGATTGGTTAATTCAGAGCATTACCACCACTGTGCTTCTAATGCCTGTTACCCGGGGGGCTGTAACTTTCAGTCTGAATAAATTCCAGCAAACAGAAATCAATACAAGTCATTTTCAGCTTTTATAAACATTCTTTAGTTGGCCATTACCTGCCAAAAGGTGTCATACTTACCAGTGTTTGCCTTTAAAATTACCTCCGGGGTGCAGTCCTCACCCCTTTCTCATGACTGCTGGCGGTTCTACTGCTTTCCACCCTTGCCCCGCTTTGTTGTGTACGGCAGATCACATAAATGAGCTGTAATGAACTTAAGCTAAAGGCAGTGTAGTAAAGGCTATTTGGGAGCTGCCATATTTGGCAAGAATCCAGAGGTCCAGCTTAGAGAGGGCCAGTAGTCCAGGCAGTGGCTCTGGCCCTGCCCCTTGCTAGTAGCTACCTTGTGTCAGCTGGACCGTCTCAAGGTTCCAGGGCTCAAGAGTGAGCTTTGTCTCTGTGGCCACCTAGGCTGACTGCACAGTAAGGGGAGAGAAGCTGTAGAATCGGCCTTCCCTTATGCAGGGAGTAAGCAGTGTCCCAAAAGGTGCTTTGGGGATGGGAGTGTGAATGTTGAGCAGGCCAAAAACATGGCAGCTGGGCGACCACATCAGTGCCTAGGGATTTCCCTTGTTCTCTAGTCCACAGAGACCCCCTCCCTGCTCACCCTCCTGAAACAGCCTCTGGCGAACTCATCCATCAGCCTAACCCTTCGCTCCTGCTGCCTGGTGTCTGTTGCCTCCCAGCCGTTCAGCACCAGGTCTGGGCTGTGGTGCCCCCACTGTTAGGGCAGCTTGCCATGGAAGGGAGAGATGTGCTTCTGGCATCCAAGTGGAGACCTTACTACATTCAAATTTCCTTACTGGGATGTGGTTAGAACTAGCTGTTAAATTGTATAGTAAGTGAAAGCTTGTTTTTATAGAGTCACGTTATGAATGCTTTACTTATAAACACATGTAGTTAATATATCCTGGAGTTATTCTAGATATCTGAAAGAAGGATTACATCTGTTATCTCTCAAACTTTTTTTTTGGTATAACAGATTTTCCTGTTCTTTATAGAAGAGTACACTAAACACCAGTCTTTTTATTACAATTAGAAATGACCATTGCAGGCCTTGCCTTAATGTGTGGGCTATATTTGTATTTGACTGGCAGTGTTTTCTTTAATTTCAGTGTTCTTGATAAACAGGGTTGGTAGATAACTGAATTCCTTAAGGAAAACAGCTGTACATCAGCCATAATATATATTAGTCAGCTTTTATTAGTTATCCAGGAAACCTAACCACATTTTTACTGTTTCCATGAGAAAAAGAATTCTGATTTTAAAATAATGGAAAATAAGCTTCTTCATAAGTTCCGAGCTGCTTTTACTTGTCTTATAGTCTCTGTGGGACTAGCAGGGCTGTGTATCATGGTGAGATGCTCTTTTAGTTCACTTACATTTCATAATATTGTCAGGACTTAAGAAATATTGAAGCTCAGAGAGAAATATGGCTGTAAAAATATTCCTTAGCTAATAAGCATAGTTTTTCCTCCTGGCTGGTCTGTTGAAATGTATTTGAATTCAGCTAAAATGGATGCAGTGACATTAATCAGCATTTCTTCCTCATGTGTGACACGTTTTTATTTTTTCCCGTATTAAGGAATCATCAGGTGTGTCCACAATGCAAGACCTACTTTTCAGTAAATAGGAATTCTCCTTCTGCTGTTTCAGGCCGGAGCCTCAGCAGAAAGCTCCCTTAGTCCCCCCCCCGCCGCCGCCACCGCCACCGCCAGACCCCGCGCCCCCCGAGCCGGAGGAGGAGATCCTGGGGTCGGACGACGAGGAGCAGGAGGACCCCGCAGACTACTGCAAAGGTGATGCGCTTGCCTTCCCCACCGGGCCGCCCCGGGATTTGGGAGGGAATGGACTAGAGGGGTTAGTAAGGTGCAGACTCCTTGGTCTTTATTTAATTAGCCTGTTGGTGTCAATATCATTTTAAATTGTTAGATCATTAAATATAGAAGAAACCAGAAAATGTAAGAGATACCAGAAGGGAAATGGTGAAAGAAAAAATATATACTTATGTACATATGTACTCCGCAGGATTGAAAAGAGGATTTAAATCTGCTGATAGAATTGAAGATAGTTTAAAGCAGACCAACTAAAGATAAAATCATAGTAAGCTATCTAAGAATAGAGAATAGAAGATACCAGCACTTCATTTGACTTCAAGTGTTCTGACTGCTACTAAGACTAACAAGGGAACTGTTCCTTCCCCTGGATAGCTTTGAATTAATAGTATTCATTGTCTGTGGAAAGAAAGCCTGCCCATTTGTTTCCAGAGACAGACTTTTTCCTGGCATTGTACTCAATGAAAAAGACGTTCTGTGAGTTTTACCATTGTGTGACATAGTGGATTATGTTTTCAGCTCTGATTTCACAGAAGATACAGGAATTATTCAAGTGGAGTGTTCTTACATTGATGCTTCATAGAGACCAAGAGCAGAGAGTTAAACTCCTAAAAGGCAAGAATACTATGTGACGAATATCGAGAACAATATGATCCAGACTCCACTCTGTGTAGACTGGACCCTGAGAATCTAGGAGAAAGGAAAATTGCTGTGTCTGTCTGTCTGTCTCTCAGTTACTCAACTTGCTCTTTTGGACTTCAGTTCCCTCTAATTGAAAAGTATCACAGTCTGGAATCTTGAGCTTCTGAATGGTTGATGAGACATTTATTTGCTACAGATTATGGAAAAATAAATCAGATTCTATGCAGTGTGAGATGACAAAAGTTGCACACATATTTAGGTCATAAAGCATTAATGAATTTTTGTCTCTATAGTATCTAACTATCAATTTATTTAGTGATTGCAGGACATTAGTGTGGCGGTTAAGAAACAAGGAACTTATTAACTACCTGCTAAGGGGAAGAGAAGGTTGTTCTGCTATGAAAGTTTAAGAAATAATCTTCTATTCTAACCTGATTGTTCCAAGATGTGGGATCCTACACATAGAATCAATGTTTTCCTTAGAAAAAGGAGTGTGGGCCTTTAGCATTTGTATGAGTAGTGAATATGACCTCAAAGGTGCATGCCGTCTAGTCTAGAAAAGAAGGTACAGAGATAGTTTGGAAAGTGTAAAGATGATGTTTTTCCATCCTCCTTCTAACTCTGCATTTCTTGGTTCAGAAGTTAAGTTGTTTGAAGAGGACATGTGGACAATTATCTTTCAATTTTGTTGCTTAGGCCGAAGAATCAAGTTGGTCTGTAGGAACTGTTCTCTTCAGCATGCAGCGCCACCATGAGATGAGAACTGTTTGCCTCACACTTGACTCTTCAATATGTGGGTCAGAAGATGTAACCAGTACTCTCATCCTTTTACCACCTCTGTGGATCAGCACAGTGAACACTCCAGACTGAAATACAGGGCTGTCAGCCATTAGGGCTGATTCTAGGTAACATTCACTGAACTCTAAACATCTTAAGTATTGTAGTCAGCCTTGCTAAAGCATGTTACTGATGGTAAGTTTTTCTTCTTATGCACACACAGACACACCTAACTTTGGTGCCTCTAGTCAGCATCACATGGGACATGATGCTTTACTCTGTAGATTATAATAGTTTGTCTAAGACAGTTGACATAAATGCATTCAAGGACTGCATGGAATTGATGGGAATGTCTGGGAAGCTTCCTCTTCCCCCCATGAATATTATAGGAACTATTTGAGTTTGTTACCAACATGTTTTATCACCCTGGACTACTTTAGTATATATTGCCTACAATCAAGTACATTGTCCTGTATAACCACAACACAACCATCAAAATCCATCAGGAAGTTAGCATTGATACACTTCTACTCAGTCCTCAGATTCCATTAAGGTGTGTCAGTTGCCCAGTATTGTACCTTATGTGAAACTGATTCACTGCAGAATGTTACATTTGTTTTCTTGTTTTTTTAAACTGGAATAGTTCTCTAATCTTTTCTTGGTTTCATGACTGATATTTTTGAAGATGTAGGCCAATTATTTTGTATAATATTTCTCAACTTGGAATATCAAAAATGTATTTTGTGAGAAGTGTTCTCATTACATTGTTTTGATGTATGCCATTATAGTTGATGTCACTCAGTTGTTTAAGATATGTCTATATGGTTCCTCCACTGTAAAGTTATTCTTTTCCCCCTGGTAATTGATAAGATTTTGTTGGGATTTCCTTTGAGACCGTAAATATCCCTTTGTCCACAGATTTATTTCCTTCTTTTTCTCCATCCCATCTTTCCCTCCCATCAAGACCTCTGTCTGTCTATCTCAGATAGACTCATTCATAGATTTCCCTTCTATTCAGTGTTACAATCAGTTACTCTCCTTAATTGTTTTGATGCTTGGATTGCCCCAAGTTTGGCCATTAGGCGTTCCTTCAGGTTGGTTCTGTGTCCTTCTGAAATGTCCCTATCATTCCTTGAAAACTTTCTTACTTTTAGCTGCAATAAGATGTTTCAGATTAGTTTTGTATTTTCCCTACTCTAGCCCTGGAATCGGCTCTTTCCACAGGAGCTCTGGTTCCTTTTAAGTGGAGAAACATTTAGAAAGCAGGTCTGGGGGGAACAAAAGAAGGAAAGCAGGTCTGGGCATTAGATGTGATTATTACTTCTGGGGTGTCACTGCTTCCAGATCTCTCAGCACAGAGCTGGGAATACACATACATGCTTCCTTTGTGTTTCTATATATTTCTGTATGTTTCTGTTTTCATATATATACATATTAAAATCCACAAGTTTAGTCTGATACCTCTAATTCTACTATCAATCCACTGAGGATTCAGCTCAGTTCTCTCCCTTTCTGTATTTGTAGTTTCTTTCTTTGGCAGTAAGAGATGAGGCTGTCCTTATCCTCGTCACATTTACATATCTGATTGATTTCCTTGTATGTGACGACTCACAGTCCCTGCCTTGTGGGGACATGTCCCCCTTTCCTGCTCACCTCGCTTGTACTCAGACGTCCTTCGTTGCCCTGCCCCACCTGATAGCTGTGGACTGAACTACTGAAGAAGGAGGAAAGGGAACAATGGCTTCACAGTTCAGGGGTATGTGTCTGTGGGAGTGTCCTGTCTGTCTTCTGTCACTTTCCCTGATCCTTTTGTTTTCTTTGACTTCATGTCTGGAGAACCTGTGCCCCTCCAGCCCCTTCTCAATACTCCCAAAGTAGATTAAAACGTCACAACAACAAAGCATACCATGTATGTTACCTCTTTTATTTTATTTTATTATTATTATTTTTTTTACAATTTATTTTGGTATCTTTAACCTACAGTTACATGTGCAATATTATGGTGATTAAACTACCCCCTTCATCAGGTCCCCCCCACCAACCCTATTACAGTCACTGTCCATCAGCATAGTGAGATGAGAATCACTACTTGTCTTCTCTGAGTTGTACAGCCCTCCCCGGGCCCCCCCATCTAACGTCTGCTAATCGTAATGCCCCTTTTACCCTCTAACCTCTCCCTTCCCACCCTTCTTCCCCAGTCCCTTTCCCTTTGGTAACTATTAGTCCGTTCTTGGGTTCTGTGAGTCTGCTGCTGTTTTGTTCCTTCAGTTTTTTTCTTTGTTCTTATACTCCACATATGAGTGAAATCATTTGATACTTGTCTTTTTCGGCTTGGCTTATTTCACTGAGCATAATACCCTCTAGCTCCATCCATGTTGTTGCAAATGGTAGGATTTGTTTTCTTCTTATGTCTGAATAATATTCCATTGTGTATGTGTACCACATCTTCTTAATCCATTCATCTACTGATGGACACTTAGGTTGCTTCCATTTCCTGGCTATTGTAAATAGTGATGCAATAAACATACGGGTGCATCTGTCTTTTTTGAAACTGGGCTGCTGCATTCTTAGGGTAAATTCCTAGGAGTGGGATTCCTGGGTCAAATGGTATTTCTATTTTGAGTTTTTTGAGGAACCTCCATACTGCTTTCCACAATGGTTGAACTAATTTGCATTCCCACCAGCAGTGTAGGAAGGTTCCCTTTTCTCCACATCCTCGCCAACATTTGTTGTTGCTTGTGTTTTGGATGTTGGCCATCCTCACTACTGTGAGGTGATATCTCATTGTGGTTTGAATCAGCATTTCTCTGATGATTAGCGATGTGGAGCATCTTTTCATGTGCCTGTTGGCCATCTGAATTTCTTCTTTAGAGAAGTGTCTATTCATGTCCTCTGCCCATTTCTTAATTGGATTATTTGCTTTTTGTTTGTTAAGGTGCGTGAGTTCTTTGTATATTTTGGATGTCAACCCCTTATCAGATACATCGTTTATGAATATATTTTCCCATATTGCAGGATGTCTTTTTGTTCTACTGATGGTGTCCTTTGCTATACAGAAGCTTTTCAACTTGATATAGTCCCATTTGTTCATTTTTGCTTTTGTTTCCCTTGCCCGGTGGGATATGTTCATGAAGAAGTCGCTCATGTTTATGTCCAAGAGATTTTTGCCTATGTTTTTTTCTAAGAGTTTTATGGTTTCATGACTTACATTCAGATCTTTGATCCACCTTGAGTTTACCTTTGTGTATGGGGTTAGACAGTAGTCCAGTTTCATTCTCTTACATGTAGCTGTCCAGATTTTCCAACACCAGCTGCTGAAGAGGCTGTCATCTACCCATTGTATATCCAAGGCTCCTTTGTCAAATATTAATTGACTGTATGTGTTTGGGTTAATGTTTGGATTTTCTATTCTGTTCCACTGGTCTGTGGGTCTGTTTTTGTGCCAGTACCAAATTGTCTTGATTACTGTGACTTTGTAGTAGAGCTGGAAGTCAAGGAGCGTAATTCCCCCTGTTTTATTCCTCCTTCTAAGGATTGCTTTGGCTATTCGGGGTCTTTTCTGGTTCCATATAAATTTTAGAATTATTTGTTCCAGTTCATTGAAGAAAACTGTTGGTAGTTTGATAGGGATTGCATTGAATCTGTAGATTGCTTTAGGTAGTATAGCCATTTTGACAATATTTATTCTTCCTAGCCAAGAGCATGGGATGCATTTCCATTTGTTAGTGTCTTCCTTAATTTCTCCTAGGAGTGTCTTGTAGTTTTCAGAGTACAGGTCTTTCACTTCCTTGGTTAGGTTTATTCCTAGGTATTTTATTCTTTTTGATGCCATTGTGAATGGAATTGTTTTTCTGATTTCTCTTTCTGTTAGTTCATCATTAGTGTATAGGAAAGCAACAGATTTCTGTGTGTTAATTTTGTATCCTGCAACTTTGCTGAATTCAGATATTAGTTCTAGTAGTTT
>JAQQAC010012171.1:844091-920283 GCA_029783875.1 Phataginus tricuspis | reverse complement strand
CAAAGGTTCAAGGGTTGCTTCTTTACTATCTAAGAATCTAACTTAACTTTCTTGTTAAGTTATTGTGAACGCCATCTGATGTTTCTTTATCTCTCCCTTCCTATTCTTCCTCCTCCTTTCTTTAAATATTAGGTGTTTTATTTTTTGCCTTTAGTTAGTATTTGGATGGTCTGCTTTCTTTGGTATGATTTTATTTTCTCTGGTGACATCTTTTTAGCCTTCGGGTTGTTTCCCTCTAGAGCAGTCCGTTTAAGATATCCTGTAGTGGTGGTTTATGAGAGGCAAACTCTCTCAACTGTTGTTTGTTTGGAAATTGTTTAATCCCTCCGTCATATTTAAATGATAATCGTGCTGGAGACAATATTCTTGGTTCGAGGCCCTTCTGTGTCATTGCGTTAAATATATAATGCCATTCTCTTCTGGCCTGTAAGGTTTCTGTTGAGAAGTCTGATGAGAGTCTGGTGGGTTTTCCTTTGTAGGTGATCTTTTTTCTCTCTCCAGCTGCCTTTAATACTCTGTCTTTATCTTTGATCTTTGCCTTCTTAATTATTATGTGTCTTGGTGTTGTCTTCCTTGGGTCCCTTGTGTTGGGAGATCTGTGGGCTTCCGTGGACTGCGAGACTATTTCCTTCCCCAGCATGGGAAAGTTTTCAGCAATTATTTCTTCAAAGACACTTTCTATGCCTTTTTCTCTCTCTTTTTCCTCTGGTACTCCTATAATGCGAATATTGCTCCGTTTGGATTGGTCACACAGTTCTCTTAATATTCTTTCATTCTTAGAGATCCTTTTATCTCTCTCTGCCTCAGCTTCTTTGTATTCCTGTTCCCTGTCTTGTAATTCCTTGATCGTGTCTTGAACTGATTCATTCTGTTGTTAAGCCCGTCGATGGCTTGTCTCATTTCTGGATTGTCTTTCCTCATTTCCTCCCCAAGTTCTTGAACAATTTTCTGTAGATCCGTCAGCATGGCTATGACTTTTATTCTGACTTCTTTTTCAGTAAGACTGTTCATGTCCATTCCTTCAGATTCTCTCTCTGGGGTGGTGTTTGCCTGAAGCTTTGTCTGTATCATATTCTGTCTTCTCATGACTATAGAATTGGTTGTTGGTAGTTGTCACGTATGTCAGCTGGGCTCTTTATGACTTTAAAAAGGAAAGAGAAGAAAGGAGAGAAAAGAAAAAAAAAAGAAAAATTCTAATAATAAAAAAAGTAAAAAGAGAGAAGGAAAAGAAAGAAAGAAAAAGAAAAAGCAGTAACACCTAAAAGAAAAAGAAATCCCACCGGGAGTGGTTTCTGTGTGAATGCTGTAGGTGGCGCTGTTGCTACACTATTCCAGAGCCCTGGTCACGCCGCTCCGCACGGCCCTTTAAACCTGTGGCCTGGGTGAGAATGAATGGGAGGCTGTTGAGCTCTGTGGGAGTCCTAAATATGGCCACCCTTTCCCAGTCACCCACTATGGAGTGTGACGCTCTCCAGGACTCCCAGCCTGCTGGGCTGAGTGTGCCAAGGCGATGAGGTTCCCTGGTGGACTCCCGTCTCTTTAAGACCGCTGAAAAACAAAGCGCGCGCTTTTCTCCTTTTTTTTCTTCTCTCTCCTCCTTCCCTGACCCAGCCGCGAGCAAGCAGGCGGTTCAGACCGGTGAAAAACAAGGCGCGCGCTTTTCTCCTTTTTTTTCCTTCTCTCTTCTCCTTCCCTGAGCCAGCCGGGAGCAAACAGGTGTTTAAGCTGCGCTTTGTGCGCCCGCCTTCCTGGGGCCGGTCCAGGGCTGGTTATCTCCTGGGCCTGCACTTCCACTCCCTCCCAGCTCTGAATCCTCTCCTCCCGCCAGTGCGCTGGGGTGGGGGAGTGTTCGGGTTCTGCCAGTTCGCGGTTCTGTTTCTTACCCGTCTCGCCCGCTGCCGAGTCCTCTCAGGTGTGTCTGCCCTGTGTGCGCTTTCCTGTTTGTGCTGGTCTCTCTTTTAGGAACAGTTGCGTTTGCTGTGTTTTCGTAGCTAAATATAATGTTGGGAGGAAAATTCTGTCGCTCCGTTCACGCCGCCATCTTCCCGGAACTCCATGTTACGTCTTTCTAAAGAAATATTTGTTTACTATAGGAAATACAGGTATGTTGTGGGGCGCAGGGTGGGGGTGGTAGAATGGGAAAGTCGTGTGGAATCCCTGCAGGGGCCACTGGAAACTTTTGGCTCACTGCCATTCTGAATCATTTGTGAGCAGCCAAATTGCATCTTAACTTTTTGCCTCTTTCCCTTTAAATGTCTTTCTCCATCAAAACTTGTGAAGATTAAGGGGTATTATGATTAGCACACATAATGTAGGGGGGTCACAGGGAAAGCAGTACAGCACAGAAAAGACAAGTGGTGACTATAGCATCTTACTACACTGATGGACAGTGACTGTACTGGGTTATGTGGGGGACTTGATAATGGGGGGAATCTAGTAACCACAGTGTTGCTCATATGATTGTATATTAATGATAAAAAAAAAACTTGTGAAACGTCAACATTCAGCATTCTGACAAATGGGCCACTGTTTAAAGTTCGACTTGGGTAAGGCACTGGCCGTTGCTCCTTCCCCTTGCCTTGGTGTTCTCTTTAGAGTGGAGCTCTTCTGTCTTCCTAGCCAGCTTGTTCCTAGCCGCCTTATTTTCAGATCTCCCACCAAACTCCAAGAGCATTATGGGCCTTGTATATGAGAGACCTGGGCTCAAAACCTGGCTTCCCAGCTCTGGATCCTGGGACAAGTGCCTTTCCTGGAGGCTTTAGTTTCTTCATTCATCTCTCTCTCTATAATATAACAACATCTACCACCTGTGATTTTATGAGGATTAAAATGAGACAAATATGTGACGTATGTGGCATGCTCCCTGATACACAGATTCTTTTTTTAAATAACTTTTTAATTAAAATTATTAAAATATACACTCTTATGAAGGTTTCATATGAAAAACAATGTAGTTACTACATTCACCCATATTATTGTGTGCCCCCTGCCATACCCACTGCAGTCACTGTCCATCAGTATAGTGAGATGCCACAGAGTCACTACCTGTCTTCTCTGTGGTACACTGCTTTCCCCATGATTCCCCACACCATGTGTACTAAACATAATAGCCCTCAATCCCCTTCTCCCTCCCCACCCGCCCACTCCCACCTCTCCCCTTTGGTAACTGCTAGTCCCTTCTTGGAGTCTCTGAGTCTCCTGCTGTTTTGTTCCTTCAGCTTTTCTTTGTTATTAAACTCCACAAATGAGGGAAATCATTTGATACTTGTCTTTTTCAGCTTGGCTTATTTCACTGAGCATAATACCCTCTAGCTCCATCCATGTTGTTACAAATGGTAGGATTTGTTTTTTTCTTATGGCTGAATAATATTCCATTATGTATATATACCACATCTTCTTTATCCATTCATCTACTGATGGACACCTTGGTTGCTTCCATTTCATGGCTATTGTAAATAGTGCTGCAATAAACATAGGGGTGCATATGTCTTTTTCAAACTGGGCTGCTGCATTCTTAGGGTAAATTCCTAGGAGTGGAATTCCGGGGTCAAATGGTATTTCTATTTTGAGTTTTTTGAGGAACCTCCATACTGCTTTCCACAATGGTTGAACTAATTTGCATTCCCACCAGCAGTGTAGGAGGGTTCCTTTTTCTCCACATGCTTGCCAACATTTGTTGTTGTTTGTGTTTTAGATGTTGGCCATCCTCACTGCTGTGAGGTGATATCTCACTGTGGTTTTAATCTGCATTTCTCTGATGACCAGCGATGTGGAGCATCTTTTCATGTGCCTGTTGGCCATCTGAATTTCTTCTTTAGAGAAGTGTCTATTCATGTCCTCTGCCCATTCCCTAATTGGATTATTTTCTTTTTGTTTGTTAAGGTGCGTGAGTTCTTTATATATTTTGGATGTCAACCCCTTATCAGAAACATCATTTATGAATATATTTTCCCATACTGTAGGATGTCTTTTTGTTCTACTGATGGTGTCCTTTGCTGTACAGAAGCTTTGTGGTTTGATATAGTCCCACGTGTTCATTTTTGCTTTTGTTTCCCTTGCCCGGGGGTATATGTTCATGAAGAAGTCGCTCATGTTTATGTCCAGGAGATTTTTGCCTGTGTTTTTTTCTAAGAGTTTTATGGTTTCATGACTTACATTCAGGTCTTTGATCCACCTTGAGTTTACCTTTGTGTATGGGGCTAGACAGTAGTCCAGTTTCATTCTCTTACATGTAGCTCTCCAGTTTTTCCAACACCAGCTGCTGAAGAGATGTCATCTCCCCATTGTCTATCCAAGGCTCCTTTATCAAATATTAATTAACTGTATATGTTTTGGTTACTGTTTGGATTTTCTATTCTGTTCCACTGGTCTGTGGGTCTGTTTTTGTGCCAATACCAAATTGTGTTGATTACTGTGGCTTTGTAATAGAGCTTGAAGTCAGGGAGCGTAATTCCCCCTGTTTGATTCCTCCTTCTCAGGATTGCTTTGGCTATTCAGGGTCTTTTCTGGTTCCATATGAATTTTAGAATTATTTGTTCCAGTTCATTGAAGAAAGCTGTTGTTAGTTTGATAGGGATTGCGTTGAATCTGTAGATTGCTTTAGGTAGTATAGCCATTTTGACAATATTTATTCTTCCTAGCCAAGAGCATGGAATGCATTTCCATTTGTTAGTGTCCTCTTTAATTTCTCCTAGGAGTGTCTTGTAGTTTTCAGGGTATAGGTCTTTCACTTCCTTGGTTAGGTTTATTCCTAGGTATTTTATTCTTTTAGATGCAATTGTGAATGGAATTGTTTTTCTGATTTCTCTTTCTGTTAGTTCATTGTTAGTGTATAGGAAAGCAACAGATTTCTGTGTGTTAATTTTGTATCCTGCAACTTTGCTGAATTCAAATATTAGTTCTAGTAGTTTTGGAGTGGAGTCTTTAGGGTTTTTTATGTACATTATCATGTCATCTGCAAATAGTGACAATTTGACTTCTTCTTTACCAATCTAGATGCCTTGTATGTCTTTGTTTTGTCTGATTGCCGTGGCTAGGACCTCCAGTACTATGTTGAATAACATTGGAGAGAGTGGGCATTTCTGTCTTGTTCCCGAACTTAGATGAAAAGCTTTCAGCTTCTCGCTGTTTAGTATGATGTTAGTTGTGGGTTTGTCATATATGGCCTTCATGATGTTGAGGTACGCTGTCTATACCCATTTTGTTGAGAGTTTTCATCATGAATGGATGCTGAATTTTGTCAAATGCTTTTTCAGCATCTATGGAGATGATCATGTGGTTTTTGTTCTTCTTTTTGTTGATGTGGTGGATGATCTTGATGGGTTTTCGTATGTTGTACCATCCTTGCATCCCTGGGATGAATCCCACTTGATCATGGTGTATGATCCTCTTGATGTATTTTTGAATTCGGTTTGCTAATATTTTGTTGAGTATTTTTGCATCTATGTTCATCAGGGATATTGGTCTGTAATTTTCAGTTTTATGAGGTGTTTGCCCAGTTATCGTATTAGAGTGATGCTGGCTTCATAGAAAGAGTTTGGAAGTATTCCCTAGTCTTCTATTTTTTGAAAAACTTTAAAGAGAAGGGTATTATTTCTTCTCTGTATGCGTGGTAGAATTTAGAGGTGAATCCATCTGGTCTGAGGGTTTTGTTTTGGGGTACTTTTTTGATTACCAGTTCAATTTCGTTGCTGGTGATTGGTCTGTTTAGTTTTTCTGTTTCTTGCTTGGTCAGTCTTGGAAGGTTGTATTTTTCTTAGAAGTTTTCCATTTCTTCTATGTTTTCCAGCTTGTTATCATACAGATTCTCATAATATTCTCTTATAATTCTTTGTATTTCTGTGGGGTCCGTCGTTATTTTTCCTTTCTCATTTCTGATTCTGTTTATGTGTATAGATTCTCTTTTTCTCTTAATGAGTCTGGCTAGGAGTTTATCTATTTTGTTTATTTTTTCAAAGAACCAGCTCTTGGTTTCATTGATTTTTTTCTATTGTTTTATTCTCAGTTTTATTTATTTCTTCTCTGATCTTTATTATGTCCCTACTTTTGGTGACTTTGGGCCTCATTTTTCTTGTTTTTCCAATTTCAATAATTGTGTCTTTAGACTATTCATTTGGGAATCTTCTTCCTTCTTTTAATAGGCCTCGATTGCAATATACTTTCCTCTTAGAAGTGCCTTTGCTGCGTCCCACAGAAGTTGTGGCTTTGTGTTGTTGTTGTCATTAGTCTCCATATATTCTTTGATTTCTGTTTTGATTTGGTCGTTAACCCATTGATTAATTAGGAGAATGTTGTTAAGTCTCCGTGTATTTGTGAACCTTTTTCATTTCTTTCTAAAATTTATTTCTAGTTTTATACCTTTGTGATCTCAGTTGGTTGGTAGTGTTTCAATATTTTTGAAATTACTGAGGTTCTTTTTGTGGCCTTGTATGTGGTCCATTCTGGAAAATGTTCCATGTGCACTTAAGAAGAATGTGTATCCTGCTGGTTTGGGTGCAGAGTTCTGTAGATGTCTGTTAGGTCCATCTGTTCTAGTGTGTTGTTCAGTGCCTCTGTGTCTTTACTTATTCCCTGTCTGGTTGATCTGTCCTTTGGAGTGAGTGGTGTGTTGAAGTCTCCTAAAATGAATGCATTGCTGTCTATTTCCTCCTCCAATTCTGTTAGTAATTGTTTCACATATGTTGGCACTCCTGTATTGGGTGCATATATATTTATAATGGTTATATCTTCTTGTTCGACTGACCCCTTAATAATTATGTAATGTCCTTCTTTATCTCTTGCTACTTTCTTCGTTTTGAAGTCCATTTTGTCTGATACAAGTACTGCAACACCTGCTTTTTTCTCTTTATTGTTTGCATGAAATCTTTTCCACCCTTCACTTTTAGTCTGTGTATATCTTTGGGTTTGAGGTGAGTCTCTTGTAAGCAGCTTATAGATAGGGTCCTGCTTTTTTATCCACTCTGTTACTCTGTGTCTTTTGGTTGGTGCATTCAGTCCATTTACATTTAGGGTGATTATCAATAGATATGTACTTATTGCCATTGTTGGCTTTAGATTTGTGGTTACCAAAGTTTCAAGGGTTGTTTCTTTACTATGTAACAATCTAACTTAGCTTTCTTGTTAAGTTATTGTAAACACCATGTGATGTTTCTTTATTTCTCTCCCTTCTAATTCTTCCTCCTCCATTCTTTATATACTACATGTTTTATTCTTTTCCTTTAGTTAGTATTTGGATGGTCTGATTCCTTTGCTATGATTTTATTTTCTCTGGTGACATCTTTTTAGCCTTAGGGGTGCTTCCCTCTAGAGTAGTCTGTTTAAGATATCCTTTAGTCGTGGTTTATGAGAGGCAAACTCTCTCAACTTGTTTGTCTGGAAATTGTTTAATCCCTCCGTCATATTTAAATGATAATCATGCTGGAGACAATATTCTTGGTTCGAGGCCCTTCTATGTCATTGCGTTAAGTATATCATGCCATTCTCTTCTGGCCTGTAAGGTTTCTGTTGAGAAGTCTGATGAGAGTCTGGTGGGTTTTCCTTTGTAGGTGATCTTTTTTCTCTCTCCAGCTGCCTTTAATACTCTGTCTTTATCTTTGATCTTTGCCTTCTTAATTATTATGTGTCTTGGTGTTGTCTTCCTTGGGTCCCTTGTGTTGGGAGATCTGTGGGCTTCCGTGGACTGCGAGACTATTTCCTTCCCCAGCGTGGGGAAGTTTTCAGCAATTAAAATTTCAAAGGCACTTTCTATCCCTTTTTCTCTCTCTTTTTCCTCTGGTACTCCTATAATGCGAATATTGTTCCGTTTGGATTGGTCACACAGTTCTCTTAATATTCTTTCATTCCTAGAGATCATTTTATCTCTCTCTGCCTCAGCCTCTCTGTATTCCTGTTCTCTGATTTCTATTCCATTAACAGTCTCTTGCATCTCATCCAGTCTGCTGTTAAGCCCGTTGATGGCTTGTCTGATTTCTGCATTGTCTTTCCTCACTTCCCTCACTTCCTCCCTCAGCTCTTGCACATTTCTCTGTAGATCCGTCAGCATGGTTATAACTTTTATTCTGAATCCTTTTTCAGGAAGAGTGTGCATTTCCATCCCTTCAGGCTCCCTCTATGGGGTTGTCTGGTTGATCTTAGTTTGGACCATATTCCTCTGTTTTTTCATGATTATAGAAGTGGTTTCTGGTAGTTGCCACGTATGTCAGCTGGGCTCTTTAATACTTTAAAAAGAAAAAAAAGGAAGAAAGAGAAAAAAAAGAAGAAAAGAAAGTAGAAAGAGCCGAAAAAATAAAAACGAAACAAAACAACAATAACACAAAAATGCCCACTGGGAGTAGATTCTGTGGGGATGCTGTAGGTGGCGCTGTTCCTAAACTATTCTGCAGCAATGGCCATGCTGCTCCGCAGGGTCCTTTATAGCTCCGGCTGGAGCGGGAACGAATGGGAGGCTGCTGATCTCTGTGGGAAGTCGAAGTGCGGCCACCCATTCCCAGTCGCCAGCTAAGAGGTCCGAAACTCCCCAGGACTCCCAGCCTGCTGGGCTGAGTGTGCCAGGGCGATCCGGCTCCTCACCTGGGGTCCTGTCTTTTTAAGACTGCTGAGTAAAGCGCGTGCTTTTCTTTTTTTTTTTCCTTCCCGGAGCGAGCTGCAAGCACCCTGGCGCGTTCCCCGCTGAGATCCTGCACCCTCTGTCTGTCCAATCTCCGCTACACCGCTTGATGTGTGTTGGCGCTCCCCGTGCAGGTCACCGAGGCTGGTTATTTCGCGGGCCTGCACCTCCACTCTGTCCCGGCTCTGAATCCTCTCCTCCTGCCGGTGCGCTGGGGTGGGGGAGTGCTCGGTCCCGCTGGGTTGCGGCTCAATATGTTACCCGCCTTGTGGGGTGCCGAGTCCTATAAGGTGTAGCGGCACTGCTGTGCGCTTTCTTGTGTATTCTGTTCTCTCTTTTAGGATTAGTTGTATTTGCTGTATTTTCATAGATATATATAGTTTTGGGAGGAGATTTCTGCCGCCTTGCTCATGCCGCCATCTTCCCCGAAGCCCCAAAGCATCTGTTTTTAGTTTTTTGAGGAAAGTCCGTATTGCTTTTCACAATAGTTGAACTAGTTTACATTCCCACCAGCAGTGTAGTAGGGTTCTCCTTTCTCCACATCCTTGCCAGTATTTGTTGTTCTTAGTGTTTTCTTTGCTGGCCATACTAACTGCTGTGAGATGATATCTCATTGTGGTTTTAACCTGCATTTCTCCGATGATTAGTGATGTGGAGCATCTTTTCATGTGTCTGTTGGCCATCTAAATTCTTCTTTGGAGAAGTGTCTGTTCAGATCCTCTGCCCATCTTTTAATTGGCTTATTTGCTTTTTGTTTGTTGAAGTGCATGAGCTCTTTATATATTTTGGATGTCAACCCCTTATCGGATATGTCATTTATGAATATTTTCTCCCATACTGTAGAATGCCTTTTTGTTGTACTGATGGTGTCCTTTGCTGTACAGAAGCTTTGTGGTTTGATATAGTCCCACGTGTTCATTTTTGCTTTTGTTTCCCTTGCCCGGGGAGATATGTTCATGAAGAAGTTGCTCATGTTTATGTCCAAGAGATTTTTGCCTATATTTTCTTCTAAGAGTTTTATGGTTTCATGACTTACATTCAGGTCTTTGATCCATTTTGAGTTTACTTTTGTGTATGGGGTTAGACAGTAATCCAGTTTCATTCTCTTACACATAGCTGTCCAGGAGGCTGTCATTTCCCCATTGTATATCCATGGCTCCTTTATCATATATTAATTGACTATATATGCTTGGGTTTATATCTGGGTTCTCTATTCTGTTCCACCAATCTATGAGTCTGTTCTTGTGCCAGTACCAAATTGTCTTGATTACTGTGGCTTTGTAGTAGAGCTTGAAGTCAGGAAGCATAATTCCCCCTGCTTTATTCTTCCTTCTCAGGATTGCTTTGGCTATTCAGTGTCTTTTGTCATTCCATATGAATTTTAGAACTATTTGCTCTAGTTCATTGAAGAATGCTGTAGGTAATTTGATAGGGATTGCATTGAATCTGTAGATTGCTTTAGGCAGGATGGCCATTTTGACAATATTTATTCTTCCTAGCCAAGAGCATGGGATGAATTTCCATTTATTAGTGTCCTCTTTAATTTCTCTTAAGAATGTCTTGTAGTTTTCAGGGTATAGGTCTTTCACCTCCTTGGTTAGGCTTATTCCTAGGTATTTTATTCTTTTTGATGCGATTGTGAATGGAATTGTTTTCCTGCTTTTGTTTTCTTTACAAATGGGCAAGCCAAAAGCTGATGATAGACGATACTGCTGAAGGGAGAAGTTTGGTTGCATCATGGAGAGGATAAGTTTGAGGATAAGAAGTTTGTACAAGAAGTAAATTAAAATATCACTTAGTATTATATATTTAAAAAACAGAATATTTAGTGTGTGTAGATTTCTTTGGATTTTCTACATAATTATTTCAGTACAGATAGTTTTTTTCCCCTTAACATTCTTTGTGGAATTTACTTTTCTTGCTCATTGCTCTGTGCATACCTGGAATGGAAGCAGTAGGAGTACACATCTTTGTCTTGTTTTGGATCTTATACTAATGTCCAGATTTCTTAAAGATAACTTTACCAGGTTGTGATGGGTTATAGACTTAAATGTAAAGCTAAAATTAGTTTAAAGCTTATAAAAAAAAAAAGAGTATCTTCACAACCTTGAAGTAAGGGGAAGATTTCTTAGAGAATATACAAGAAGTAGTAAGTATAGAATAAGAATATTAATAAATTGGATTTCATCAAAATATCAGCCTTTGCTGATTAAAAGAAATTTTTTTTTAATGAAAGAACTGATTCAGACTAGGAGAAAATATTTTCAATATGGATAGCTGACTTCAGGGAGGAAAAAATTCTCTTCCACTGTTCAAGGTTCTTCTGGCTGGTCAAAGAATCAAACGGTCATGAGACAGGTTAAGAGGAGAAAATAAAATTTAATTACATATGTACAGGTAATCCACACAGACATGAGATTCTAAAGACAGGCACCGTGAGGCATATGTGTCATCCTGAACTGAGGAGAAGGGGTTGGGGCCTAGGACTTCAAAGGGAAAGGGAAGCAACTCACAGGAATACGTAAGAGTATATGTTTGGTAAACAGATGTTTGCTGGGCCACAGAAGCAATGGGACATAGGAGTTTTAACTTTACTAAATTCCTCCCTCTCAACCATCCCTAGGTCATATTAAAATGTCATAGTTATCTGTGGTTTTAGGTCTCTTTCTGGAGTAGGTCCTCCATCTAAACTCTTTAATGCAGTTGGAGGGGACGGTCAAAGTCTCTTGAGTCTTTTGGGACTTGATTGTTCTCAGCTCCAGGTAATCTGCACACCTTGGAGGCTTCGACCCTTATACTGACGGAGAACCTGACTGAGAGATAACAGCAGGAAACTTTGTGAGGTTTTAGAGACATGTCCTTTGTATCCAGTAGGGAATAGCATTTGTCAAATATCAGGAAATTGTGTACTTAAGATGGTTGGGCTTTCATTGTACGTGAACTTACCTCAGTTTTAAAAAGGTTGGAATAGCTAGTTATATGTGGACTCTAGGATTTATGTTTTTGCATGTAGGAGTTTTTTTTAGACCTCTTTGTCTTGTTTTGTTTCTGAGTTGAGCATATATTTCTTTGGAAATAGAAGTGTTTAAAAAAGAGAAAAACAAGCGGTGAGGAGCTATTGTAGATTTTTAACCAGGAATTGCTGTATTTAAGAGATATTAATCTGTGGGTCTTGAATGTTTGGAGTTTGAGAAAGAGAAGATATATAAAGGACCGGACAGTAACACACAGACATTGTGGAGCAGCACCCTTCTCGTTTGATGAGTGTTTGGCTGTAGAGGGTGACATGAAAACCTTCCCAGTCTTAAACCCTGGGGTGAAGGGTAGAAGAGTGGTGGCTTTGGGGCAATATATTTTTTTTATTGGACTCTGCATTTTAAACTGTCATTTCTTCTTTGTTTTGAATACTGTTTGTCTACTAAAAAGCTCAGAGCCAAATGTACAGTCCACCTCTAACAAGTGAACTACAATTTATAGCACTGCATTCTGTGTCCTAACTTCACTACAGCATTATTCTATTTTATTTTTTTCTGGGCTATTTTTTCTTTGCCCCAATTTCCTTCTAATTTTATATCTTGCATGGTGGTTTTATACAGTGCCTCAGTTCCTTATTGGAAAGAAGTGAATTTGGCACTATTAACAGGAACAGTGAAATCACACTTGGTCTGGAGAAATTTTGATGAGTTTGACTTTATTCATTGGCGTTTAAAGAAAGTGATGAAGATATTAAAAAGGCAGCTAGAAATAACAAATCTGGGGCTCAGAAGAGAGGGCAAGCAACTGGTGTAGTAAAGAATGTAACGCTCCCCAAAGAGAGGTCTAGCCTTTGCTCCAAGCTCCTTGGTGGTAATCTCTAAACTCTTGAAATGTCCTGCTTGGTGAGTGTGTTCCCCTGGGGGGCCCTGGGCAGTTTGTCTGACAGTGTGATCTGTGGTGGGGGCTTTTGGAGAGTGTGGGGTTCCCAAGGTCAGCCTCACTGGCAGTCAACAGTGTTTGAATAACGGAGTCCTAATAAAAACTCTGGACTCCAGGGCTGGGGAGAGCTTCTGTGGTTGGCAGTACTCTGTGTGCCTCATCACATGGCATTACCCAGAGGAAGTGAGGCTGTCTGTGACTCCGCTGGGAGAGGACAGCTGTGTGCCCCACCTTCAGGAGCCGCCTGGGCTCTGCCCCACGCCCCTCTGCCCTTGACTTGCTCGCCCTTGCGCTGTAATAAACTGCAACTACAAGTGTAACGGCCTTCAGCGAATTCTGTGAACTCTTCTCACAAATTATACATTGTTGAAGCTGAGTGGTGTTTGGCACCTCCAGACCTGCAGCGGGGCTCAGCAGTGAGGGGGCTGCGGGGGTTCCTCGGCTCCTGCAGCTCTGTCACACTGGGGTGGTCTTGTGGGCTGTTCCCAAACGCTTTACAAGTATTCCAGATTGGATGGGGAAAAAAATTGTATAAGGGTTAAGTGCATAAAAAAGTTGCAGAAAGACTCTTCAGTGACAGGCCTTTGAGAAATTGATGGAATGGAATACAAGAGGTGACAGAACAAGTTGAAAGACAGAGACAACAGTCAGGGAGGTAGGAGAGCAGCCAGAGGCAGGTGCGCAGTTTGACATGGAGCAGGTCACGGAACTGAGAAGACAGTGCTGTTACTCTGAGCGAAAATTTCCTGAACACATACAGTGTGTGACCTGAATTTTCCATTTTTGGGGGTGTAGATAGGGTTTTAATCGCAGTCATTCTGAATGTGGTTCTTGTGCCCACCTGTCGGCCTCCTGCATAGCCTGCCCTTTCCAGTCTCGATGCCCCCACAGGAGGGTGCCTCAGGATCTAGGTGTCTGCCGTGATCTCCCTTCTGCTCCCCACTCCTGTGGGTACTGCCAGTACGCACGACAATGCTCCTGTCCTCAGCTCTGGAGCAGGATTCTGTGTCCGAGAAACCACCCAGATGCCTCCTCAGCCTCCACTTTGCTGTCTGACGTCTACACAACCCTGCTGGTGTACCTCAGCATCCCCATTATGGGAGTGCTTCCTCCAGCCACCCCACAGTCTCCTTTCCACTGGCCTGCACCACTGGACTCTGGAGAATGGAATGGTTTTGGAAAGGGCCCACAGACAATGTGATGGCTCACTGTTACTTACTCCCTGTCTCATCCAATTTCTTCTGCTCCCTTACAGGCTCACTGGAGCATGAAATTTCTTCCCTTCCTCCTCCTGGCCCCAAACAGAAGCACTCCTGCACGTCATTTCTTGTATTCTGGCTTCTTGGGCTGTCCAGTTAGTTGCCCAGGCATGTTTGATTTTTATTTGGGATCTAAGAGGATTTTTAAAACATTTACAAACAAAAGCTGATAATAGGACAGAGTTTTGAATATTTTCCCTTTTTAAAAAAAGTTACTTTTATTGAGATGTAATTGACCTGTAATATTGTGTATGTTAAAGGTATACAATGTGTGAGTGAAGGTGTTGTTTTGATACATTTACCTATTGCAGTGAGATCACCACCCTGAATGTTATTAGCCCACACCTCTGTTTGACACATAATTATCATTTCTTTTTTGTGGTGGAAACAATTAAGATCTAGTCTCTTAGCAACTTTGAAGGTTATAACAAAGTATTGTTGTCTATATTTTCTCTTTTATTTCCCACTTCAGGCTAGTATAAAAAAGGACTATGTTCATAGAGTTCCTTACCCAGAGTTGTCTCTTCCTCAGCGTTGATATTCTTGGCTGGGTAGAATCATGAGAATTTTCCTATTTCTCTGTATTGGATCCTATTTCAGCCTGGAATTGAAGAGATAGAAATGAAATAAAGAAGTTTCAGATTTTGTTGGGAGTTTTTCTTTTTTGCTGGGTTCTGGGGTAGGGTGTTCTATTTATATTAAATGGGAATCAGTCATTGAAAACTTTTTTTTTTCCCTTGCACAACTTTGTGTTCATTACAGTAGTCCCCCTCATCTGCCCAGGATACATTCCATGCCCCTGTGGATGCCTGAAGCTGCAGATAGGACAGAGCCCTGTGTGTATGTATACTGTGTGTTTTCCTAGAGACACATACCTGTGATAAAGCTTCATTTATAAATTAGGCACAATACAAGATTAACAACAGTAATCTTAAAATAAAACGATTATAACAATATTTTAAGGAAAGTTATGTGAATGTGGCCTCAAAATATCTTACTGTTCTGTTCTCACCTTTTCTTGTGGTGATGTGAGAGAATAAAATACCTACGAAATGAGATGAGGGTGAGGGAAATGACGTGTGCATTGTGATGGTGTTAAGCTACTACTGACCTTCCAGCCTTTGACCATGGGCAGCTGAAATGGCAGAAAGTGAAACTGTGGATAAAGGGGGACTGCTGTACGTGAAAGTCACCCTCTTAAAAAGGCTACAACTCAGTGGTATTCAGTTTACTCATAGAATTATGCAACTATTATTGCTATCTAATTCCAGAACATTTTCATCACTTCAAAGAAGAAACATGTTCATGAGCTGTCAATCCCCATTTCCTCCTCCACCCAGTCCCTGGCAACCACTAATCTACTTTCTGTTTCAGTGGATTTGCTTATTCCAGACATTTGATATAAATAGAATGTACAATATGTAGCCTGTGGCTGGCCTCTTCTATTTAGCATGTTTTCAAGTTTTATCCATGTTGTAGCATGTATCAATACTTTTTACCTTTTTATACTGAATGATGTTCTGTGGTTGGGGTATACCACATTTTGTTTATCCATTCATCAGTGCATGGATATTTGGGTTGTTTGTACATTTTGGCTGCTATGAATATGTTGCTATAAACACTTGGGTAGGAGTTTTTGAGTGGACATGTTTTCATTTTTTGGGGGGTGTATCTAGGAATGGAATTTTGGGTTGTGTTGTAGTTCCATGTGTAACTTACTGCAGAATCGCCATACTGTTTTTCCAAAGTAGCTATTCCCCAGCAATATGGAAGGGTTACAGTTTCTCCACATCCTTCCCAACGCTTCATTCTTCTTTTTATTTTAGTTGTCCTAGCAGTTTTGAAGTGGTATCTCATGGTGGTTTTGCTTTTCATTTTCCAAATGACTGTTGATATTGAGCAACTCTTCATGTGCTTACAGGCCGTTTATTATATAGCTTCTTTGATGTTGCTGTTTGTGCACATGCACTTAAACTCTAATGGCTGAGGTTGTGGTGGTTCATGCTAACATTGTTCTTCTTAAGAGGGTTCCACGAGAGTGTTCTTCCACGCTCAGTACCTGGGAAAACTCTACTGCTTCCTTCTCCTAATTTGTTAATGTTTTTAACATTGTGACTGTTGTTAATGTGCCCCCCTATTTCTTTGTTGGTTACAAGGTTAGGAACTACTGAGTGAACTAAAGTTCACACCCACAGTTGTAAATGATCTTACATATGTATGCTTAGAGTTATTTAAACTTGCATTACAGAATATATATTTACTTATTTGCTAGTTCAAAAAATAAAAATTTTATATGGTAATGTTAAAAAATTCAAACAAAATATAGAGTATGCAAAAAATTAAAATAGTCACTTTTTACTTCCTACACTTTATCCCACAGTCCACTTCCCCAAGGTGAATTGAAGGGCTTTAAAGTTTCATAGACATTCTCCCAGAAATTAGTGTGTATATATGTACATCCATATATGTATAACTTCCATGAGAGAGATTGATTTGTGTATTCTCTTCCATATTAATGCTGTTTTCTTTCAGTAATACTTATGGATATATTTCTGTGAACCTAAATATAATCTGCATCATTATTTTCTGCGTGATATTCTATTCTATATATTTATTTTTACTAACTTTGTATAGATTAGACATTTGTGTGTTCTTAGTTTTCACTGTTGTAAGTAATGTTACTGGAAACTGTATGTTCATTTTATGGGTTTGTCCTGAACCTAAGTGTGTAGATGGGATTAGCAAGGTTGAAGCATATCATGTTTTCATTTTAAAACATGTTACCAGTGCCCTCCAAAAAGATGATACTGATTTATACACTTACCATACGTACACGAGTGTGGCCCCACACAGCACCACTAAACCACATCTTCACTTGGTATTACCAGTAATGAATCCCCTTGTTTTTATTTGACTCATTTTATTATTAGTAAGATTGGCCACTTGTATCTAACATTAAAAAAAAAATTATGTCCTTTTTTTGACCATTGGGTTTAAAGAAATGGCTTTGATTTTTTGTGTATCATGTGATCTCATTTGGGGTTTTTTCCTAAGAAGTTTTAGTCCTTTGATCATATTTTATTATACTTTGCCCTTTTATATGTTAATCAAAGCCATTTTACCTATTTTTACCTCTTATTGACCCAGTCAGTAGCCTACTCAGATCTACTTACTACACCAGCCATATTCACATGAGCCTTTTAAACTTGAATATCTCATCAGATTTTCAGACCAAAATTCTTCCCTAGGACAATAGTAAATATTTCTATATTGGTGACACAGAGATGGTGGTGTTCTCTCCAAGACTGTTAGGTCTGAGGCATAAAAGGAGGAGGGTTTCTCAGAAGGAAGGATTTAATAATTCAGGGTTCAGTTAAGCCACAGTTTGAGGAAGATTAGGACTGAGAAAGGGCCAGCAAACCACTCTAGGGAGGGTCACTAGTGACCCATTGATGGGGGCCAATGATGGGTCATGCTGATGACAGGCTGTACTGGAGAGAGCATAGCAGATACTTTGGTGAAATTTAACAATGAAGTGAAGATGGTAGCTTGTGGAGGGTGAGGTCAGATATGGACAAAGGAAAGTTGATTGTAGGTCAGGATACCTGAGCATATTTCTAAGCAGAAGAGAACTCTGACGAGAGGTTGAAGGACCATCAAGGAGGGAATTAAATGAATGATTTTTGGAGATGATTAGGGACACATTTTTCTTGCAGAACAATGGAGGAGGTTTTGGATAGCTTTTGTGGTGAGCAGAATAAGCATTGTTCTGGTTATTGTTGCATAATGAATTATCCCCAGACTAGCAGGCGTAAGCCAACTTTTAATTTTGCGTATCATTTAATGATCAGGAATTTAGATAGACCAAAACTGGGATGGTTTTGCCTCTGCTTGATGGTATCTGGGGCCTCGGCTGAGACATCACAAAGGATTGAAGAGACTTAATGGCTGGGGACTCTAGTCATCTAAAAGCCCACTCATTTGCACGTTTGGTCCTTGGGTCACAGCGTTGGAAGGTGAGGAGCAGTTCTGTGTGGCTTGGCTCCCTCACAGCATGGCAGCCTCGGAGGAGTCAGACTTCTTACCTGGTGACTCAGAGTTCCAAAAGTGAACATTGACCTTGCAATGTGGAAGTTGCATTGCCCTTTTGGGACCTAGCTTCAGAAATCATAGTCGCCGCTACTACATACTGTTGGTTAGAATCACATCAGAAGCCCATCACATCCACAAGGAGGAGATATAGGGTCCATTTCTTGATAGCAGAACTTGAGATTCTAGAAGAGCTTGCGGTTTGGGAGATAATGTTACAGCCCTCTTTGGAGAACAGTCTGTCAGAAGAATGTCACAAATTAATATGAGAAGAGTGCAGACTCCTAAGCATGTTTAATTATATTTATTTTTTGGTATGATCATTTAACCACTTTTCCTACAATGTGAATTCATCTAATATTCTGACTGTCTGGCATAGATTGTAAGCTCTAACCCCAGAGCCCACTAACTATATGACATGGCTTTGTCGGGTGCCTCACATAGAGGTATGCACAAATTTGTACGTGAGTGAGGCTTTCTGATGATGATTAAACTGGAAAGCATTAATGGTTATTGGATCATAAAACTAGCTTGGGCTTTAGAATGTGGCTTGAAAATCAAGTTCTATGTTCCATAAATATTTTAAAGACTTTTCTCTTACTACGTTTGTAGTCACTTGTCCCTAAGACCTACATTCTTTTCCTTGTTTTTAAAATTTCTTTGGAATAACTGAGAATTTGGTTATTCACAATATATTGTTCTCCCTGTTTTACAAGAGATGTGGCACCTGCTGGGAACATGCCTGGAGTGGCGTGGCTGCGTCCGATGCTGCTGTGTGCACTGCTACACCTTGCTCCCTCGTGATCTGTAGGGGCTTAAATAACAGTCGGTCTTGACCCTTTGAAGGAGCCTAATCCTTCAGCTGTCTTTTGGTTTCTGAGTGGGTATAATTATGGCCATTGGAGTTAAATAGCCAGGGAACTGCTTTCAGAGTTTTCTTTTAAAAGTTTTTAAATTACTGAGCAAATGTTTTTTTAGTTGTGAAAGAAATCAGTATTTTTCAAAGGTCTTCTGATGTCTGAACTCTTTTACCATATAGGACCTTCTCATTTCAAAGATCTGTTGTTTCCCTGGTTCATAATTCACTTTATTGTACTTTAGCTTCATCTTGACCATAATTAAGAACCAAGAATTGAGCCCAGCGTTTTTGAGTACATATGAACAATGTTCAAGTTCAGGTTCTAGAGCTCATGTTTATTATGGAGAAAACCTCCTTTAAAGATCTCAAATACTGTCTCTTTATTCTTCCTTTGCCCACAAAGCAAGTAGGGAGGAGGCTAAGAATAACAAATAGACCTACAAACTGTAAAGATCATTATAAAATCCCAGTAAACATTGCAGGCTTAGCTTCCTTGATGAGGTGATAACATTTTTTGGCAAAAGACCACGTGTCTTTTCGGGGAGAAAATAAGATTCTTGTCAAGCTTTTGTATATCAACACTTTGGGCTAAGAGACAATGGAATAATATATTTGACATACTTGAGAAAAGAAAGTCAGGGATAATGATTTGCATCCAGTCAAACTGGCCTTCGGTTATAAAGGCCCCATATAAGCTGTTACATACATGCAAACCCTGAGAGAATGTTTCTCTCATGAGCCCACTGAAAAGTCTGTGTTTAAAAAAAAAACTACAGACAACCAGAATCAATGCAGAGGAATAGCTGTAAAGACTAATTTCATTAAAAGACAAAATTACATCTGAAAAAACCAACCTCTATCAATCCTTGGAGTCCTCATCTCACAGCATACTTTTTATTAAGTAGACACAAAAATGGACCTCAAAGAATCTGTATCTGGCTTCCATTAACTGTATTTTTCAATTTATGGGTGGATTTTAAAACATGTTTAATGAAGCAATGGTTGAGATTCGTCTATAAAAGATACACTGAAGAGACAAATGGCTGTGTCTGGCACTATAGAAAATATTGGTAATGGATACAAAATGTGTCCATTAACTCTCTTTAGCAGTGAATTCTGAGATTTATAGGGTATTACTATGCTAATATGCAAAATATCTTCAGCGAAATCGAAGGCTTAGTTGTTTGTCTATTTATGAGAATTGTAATCCAGATTACAGAGTAAAGTAAATTTCTAGATTTGTTCTCTTGAAAACAACCATTAGCCATTTGTGATCTGATGTTAACTCCTCTACATTTTTTTTTTTTGGTATTGTTAATGTACAATTACTTGAACAACATTATGGTTACTGGACCCCCTATTATCAAGTCCCCCAACACACCCCATTACAGTCACTGTCCATCAGCATAGTAACATGCTATAGAATCATTACCTGTCTTCTCTGTAAATACTGCTTTCCCGTCTTACCCCCCATCCCGCTACATTATGTGTGCTAATCGTAATGTCCCTTTTCCCCCCCGATATCTCTCCCTTCCCACCCATCCTCCCCGTCCCTTTCCCCTTGGTAACTGTTACTCCATTCTTCGGTTCTGTGAGTCTGCTGCTGTTTTGTTCTTTCAGTTTTTTCTTTGTTCTTACACTCCACAGTTGAGTGAAATCATTTGATACTTGTCTTTCTCCACCTGGCTTATTTCACTGAGCATAATATCGTCTAGTTCCATCCATGTTGTTGCAAATTGTAGGACTTGTTTTCTTCTTATGGCTGAATAATATTCCATTGTGTATATGTACCACATCTTCTTTATCCATTCATCTACTGATAGACACTTAGGTTGCTTCCATTTCTTGGCTATTGTAAATACTGCTGCGATAAACATAGGAGTGCATATGTCTTTTTCAAACTGGGCTGGTGCATTCTTAGGGTAATTTCGTAGGAGTGGAATTCCAGGGTCAAATGGTATTTCTATTTTGAGTGTTTTGAGGAACCTCCATACTGCTTTCCACAATGGTTGAACTAATTTACATTCTCACCAGCAGTGTAGGAGGGTTCCCCCTTCTCCACATCCTCGCAAACATTTGTTGTTTTTTGTCTTTTGGATGTTGGCCATCCTAACTGGTGTGAGGTGATATCTCACTTGCATTTCTCTGATGATTAGCGATGTGGAGCATCTTTTCATGTGCCTTTTGGCCATCTGAATTTCTTCTTTGGAGAAGGATCTGTTCAGTTCCTCTGCTCATTTTTTAATTGGCTTATTTGTTTTTTGTTTGTTAAGGTGCATGAGCTCTTTATATATTTTGGATGTCAACCCTTATCGGATATGTCATTTATGAATATATTCTCCATACTATAGGATGTCCTTTTGTTCTACTGATGGTGTCCTTTGCTGTACAGAAGCTTTGTAGTTTGATATAGTCCCATGTGTTCATTTTTGCTTTTGTTTCCCTTGCCTGGGGAGATATGTTCATGAAGAAGTTGCTCATGATTATGTCCAAGAGATTTTTGCCTGTTTTTTTCTAAGAGTTTTATTGTTTCATGACTTACATTCAGGTCTTTGATCTATTTTGAGTTTACTTTTGTGTATGGGGTTAGACAGTAGTCCAGTTTCATTCTCTTCCATGTAGCTGTCCAGTTTTGCCAACACCAGCTGTTGAAGAGGCTGTCATTTCCCGATTGTATATCCATGGCTCCTTTATCGTATATTAATTGACCATATATGCTTGGGTTTATATATGGGCTCTTTAGTCTGTTCCACTGGTCTATGGGTCTGCTCTTGTGCCAATACCAAATTGTCTTGATTACTGAGGCTTTGTAGTAGAGCTTGAAGTGAGGGAGGATAATTCCCCCCACTTTATTCTTCCTTCTCAGGATTGCTTTGGCTATTTGGGGTCTTTTGTGGTTCCATATAAATTTTAGACTATTTGCTCTAGTTCGTTGAAGAATGCCGTAGGTATTTTGATAGGGATTGCATTGAATCTGTAGATTACTTTAGGCAGAGTGGCCATTTTGACAATATTAATTCTTCCTAGCCAGCAGCATGGGATGAATTTCCATTTATTAGTGTCCTCTTTAATTTCTCTTAAGAGTGTCTTGTAGTTTTCAGGGTACAGGTCTTTCACTTCCTTGGAGGTTTATCCCTAGGTATTTTATTCTTTTTGATGCGATTGTGAGTGGAACTGTTTTCCTGATTGCTCTTTCTGCTAGTTCACCTTTAGTGTATAGGAATGCAACAGATTTCTGTGTATTAATTTTGTGTCTCGCAACTTTGCTGAATTCAGATATTAGATCTAGTAGTTGGAGTGGATTCTTTAGGGTTTTTTATGTACAATATTATGTCATCTGCCAACAGGGACAGTTTAACTTCTTCTTTGCCAATCTGGATGCCTTTTCTTTCTTTGTGTTGTCTGATTGCCATGGCTTGCACTCCAGTACTATGTTGAATAGAAGTGGGGAGCGTGGGCATCCTTGTCTTGTTCCCAATCTTAAAGGAAAAGCTTTCAGCTTCTCGCTGTTAAATATAATGTTGGCTATGGGTTTGTCATACATGGCCTTTATTATGTTGAGGTCCTTGCCCTCTATACCCATTTTGTTGAGAGTTTTTATCATGAATGGATGTTGAATTTTGTCAAATGCTTTTTCAGCATCTATGGAGATGATCATGTGGGTTTTGTCCTTCTTTTTGTTGATGTAGTGGGTGATGTTGATGGATTTTCGAATGTTGTACCATCCTTGCATCCCTGGGATGAATCCCACTTGATCATGATGGATGATCTTTTTGATGTTTTTTTGAATCCGGTTTGCTAATATTTTGTTGAGCATTTTTGCGTCTATGTTCATCAGGGATATTGGTCTGTAATTTTTTTTTTTTTGTGGTGTCTTTGCCTGGTTTTGGTATTAGAGTGATGCTGGCCTCGTAGAATGAGTTGGGCATATTCCCTCCTTTTCTACTTTTTGGAAAACGTTAAGGAGGATGTGTATTAGGTCTGCACTAAATGTTTGATAAAATTCACAAGGGAAACCATCTGGTCCAGGGGTTTTGTTCTTAGGTAGTTTTTTGATTACCAATTCAATTTCTTTGCTTGTAATTGGTTTATTCAGATTTTTTGTTTCTTACTGGGTGAGCCGTGGAAGGTTGTATTTTTCTAGAAAGTTGTCCATTTCTTCTAGGTTATCCAGTTTGTTACCATATCATTTTTCATAGTATTCTCTCATAATTCTTCGTATTTCTGTGGTGTCCATAGTGATTTTTCCTTTCTTATTTCTGATTCTGTTTATGTGTGTAAACTCTCCTTTTTTCTTGATAAGTCTGGCTAGGGGTTTATCTATTTTGTTTATTTTCTCAAAGAACCTACTTCTGCTTTCATTGATTCTTTTATTTGTATTTATTCTTCTCAATTTTATTTATTTCTGCTTTCATCTTTATTATGCCCCTCCTTCTACTGACTTTGGACCTCATTTGTTATTCCTTTTCTACTTTCATTAATTGTGAGTTTAGACTGTTCATTTGGGATTGTTCTTCTATCCTTAGGTAGGCCTGTATGGCAATGTATTTCCCTCTTGGCACTGCCTTCCCCGTGTCCCACAAGTTTTGCGGTGTTGAATTATTGTTGTCATTTGTCTCCATATATTGCTAGATCTCTGTTCTTATTTGGTCATTGATCCATTGATTATTTTGGAGTATGTTATTAAGCCTCCATGTGTTTGTGGGCTTTTTCATTTTCTTTGAGTAATTTATTTCTAGTTTCATGCCTTTGTGATCTGAGAAGGTGATTGGTACATTTTCAATCTTTTTGAATTTACTGAGGTTCCTTTTGTGGCCTAGTACATGATCTATTCTTGAAAATGTTCTATGTGCAGTTGAGAAGAATGTGTATCCTGTTGCTTTTGGATGGAGTGTTCTGTAGGTGTCTGTTAGGTCCATCTGTTGTAATATGTTGTTTAGTGCCTCTGTCTCTTTATTTATTTTCTGTCTGGTTGATCTGTCCTTTGGAGTGAGTGGTGTGTTGAAGTCTCCTCAAATGAATGCATTGCATTCTATTTCCCCTTTAATTCTTTTACTATTTGTTTCACATATGTAGGTGATCCTGTGTTGGGTGATATTTATAATAGTTATATCCTCTTATTGGACTGACCTTTTTATCATTATGTAATATCCTTCTCTGTCTCTTGGGACTTTCTTTGTTTTGAAGTCTATTTTGTCTGATACAAGTACTGCAACTGCTGCTTTTTTCTCACTATTAGTTGCGTGAGAAATATTTTTCCATCCCTTGACTTTCAGTTTATGTATGTCTTTGGATATGAAGTGAGTCTCTTGTAGGCAGCATATAGCTGGCTCTTGGTTTTTTATCCATTCAGTAACTGTGTCTTTTGATTGGTGCATTCAGACCATTTACATTTAGGGTGTTTATCGATAGTTATGTACGTGTAGCCATTGCAGGCTTTAGATTTGTGGTTACCAAAGGTTCAAGGGTAATTCCCTTATTATTTAACAGTCCAATTTAACTCACTTCATGTACTATTACAAACACAACCTAAAATTTTTTTCCTCCTTTTTCTTCCTCCTCCATTCTTTGTGGGTTATGAATCATATTCTGTACTCTTTGTCTGTCCCTTGGGTGACATCTATTTAGCCTTAAGAATACTTCCATCAATAGGAGTCCCTCCAAAATGCACTGTAGAGGTGGTTTGTGGGACGTAAATTCTCTCAGCTTTTGCTTATCTGAATATTGTTTAATTCCTCCTTTGAATTTAAATGATAACCTTACCAGGTAGAGTATTCTTGGTTCAAGGCCCTTCTGCTTCATTGCATTAAATGTATCATGCCACTCCCTTCTGGCCTGTAAAGTTTCTGTTGAGAAATATGATGATAGCCTGATGGGTTTTCCTTTGTATGTGATCTTTTTTCTCTCTCTAACTGCTTTTAAAAGTCTGTTTTTCTTCTTTGTCTTTGCCATTTTAATTATTATATGTCTTGATGTTGTCTTCCTCGGGTCTCTTATGTTGGGAGATCTGTGCACCTCCATGGCTTGAGAGACTATTTCCTTCCCCAGATTGGGGAAGTTTTCAGCAATTACCTCCTCAATGGCATTTTCTATCCCTTTTTCTCTCTCTTCTTGTTCTGGTACCCCTATAATGCCAATATTGTTCTGTTTGGATTGGTCACACAGTTCTCTCAGTATTCTTTCATTCTTAGAGATTCTTTTTTCTCCATATGCCTCAGCTTCTTTGTATTCCTCTTCTCTAATTTCTATTCCATTTACCGTCTCTTCTACTATATCTAATCTGCTTTTAAATCCCTCCATTGTATGTTTCATTTCAGATATGGAATCTGTTAATGATTGAATCTCTGACTTAAATTCGTTCCCGAGTTCTTGAATATTTTTCTGTACCTCCATAAGCATGTTTTTAATTTTTATTTTGAACTCTCTTTCAGGAAGATTGGTCAGTTCAGTTTCATTTGGCCCTTTTTCTGGGTTTGTGAGATTTTGGTCTCAACCATGTTCTTTTGACTTTTCATGTTTCTGTGTGGTACCCACTAGTGTGCAGAAACTCCAGTCTCTGGAGCTGCTCAGTCCCTAGAGTGAGGTTCGGGGTTGTAAGGGAGCAGAGCTGGTGCCTGGGGGGAGGAAAGATATGTTTCCTGATTCCCGTCTGCAGTGCCTGTCTCCAGTGTCAGAGCCAGTGGTCAAGCACACACACGTAAGCCTCTGTGCTTTGCATCTCTAGCTGTTGTAGGCGGGGCCTCCCTCTGGGTGGCATGACGCCAGCACAGTGAGTGCCAGTTCGCAACTGTTGTTGGTAGGGTGCGTGGTACAGTGGGGGCCTCAGAGCTGAGTAGGCAGCCAGGGGTATGGAGCTCCTGAAGCTCCTCAAAGTTCCGAGCCAGCTGGACAGAGTGCCCCCAGGCAACCTTGTCCAGGCCCCCCTTCTCCCGTGCAGCAAGCTCCCTGCAAACCCCGCCCCTTCAGCAGCCCTCTTGCTGCTAGGAAGCCTCGCAGATCGCCTGCCCCTACCGTGATATAGAGTGGTGGCTCTGGATCCCGCCTCCACAAACAGCTGGAATGTCAGTCTCCCAGTACTCCACCCATCCCAGCTCCCCAACATCAGAGCACCACACAGTATAAGGTTCCGCTCACAAAGCAGATGTCCAGGGCTAGGCGCCCAGCAGTCCCAGGCCTCCACCCCCTCCCTGCTCTGTTTCTCTTCCTCCTGCCGGGGAGCCGGGGTGGGGGAAGGGCCTGGGTCCCGCGGGATTAAGGCTATCCTATGTTACTCTGTTACCTGTGGTCTGCTCTGTTTGTGAGCTCTGTATGCAGTCTGGTTCAGCCTTCTTGTTGCCATTTTAGGGTTAGTTGTATTAATTAATAGTTTCGTACTATTTGTGGTTTTGGGAGGAGTTCTCCGTCCACCTCTCACGCCACCATCTTGAACCTTCTTACAACTCCTGTGTACTTTAAGGCCTCCTGCTGACCCACAAGATGCCTTTAAAATGCATGTTCCAAAGCGTTCTTTAGGACCATTTAGAAATGATTCAGGAGTGTTTCAGCTTGTGGCATGCCGAGATGAGGCATTTAGGTTCAAGCTTGCCCTAGAATGTGACTTGCTGTGTCATTCTTTCAGGACTTTTCTGGGAAAGTAGAAATGTCAACATCAGTATATTTTAGAAAAATATTGCTGTAGCAAAAAAATTATTGCCCTGAAATGACAGGAAATGTTTTAATGATCATAAAAGCAAAATAAATCCTTAATTTTTTTTTGATTTTTGTCTAGAATCAGATTCCAACTTCATAAAGTTGGAAGTTGGAACTTTGTGTGGAGTTGTTAATATACTTTAGCTTCTTAAATGTTTGTGAATCCCATGAGTGCTATGGCCAGGGTTTTATAAATACTATCACAGCTTGATGTCCTTCTTACCAGTTTGTATTAAGTACTACACATTTTAGTTTTGCAGTGTAATAAAAAATACAGTTTTCCCACTGTATAATTCTCTTAGTAGTTTTTATATGATGTTTCTCGGGATACAGTTAGATTATTATTTCTTTTTTTATACCTTGGTTGTAAGAGAAATAAAGGGAAATCTTCTAAGGATACATTGTATTGTTTAAATTTTTTTCACGATTAACAATGAAAGTTAATATTGTGCAATTCTCGCAGCTCTTCAGTCTATCCCAGTATGTTGTTTTTGTTTTCTTTCTTAGCATCAAACTGAACTATATATTTTTTTGTAAATGTGTCTTCCTACTGTTGTAATTTTTCTCCATGCTATGTCTTCCTCCTTCTGGGCCTTCCTTTTTTTTTCCTACAGCATAATATTAATTCAGAATTGAGTTTTAGCCCTTGTCATAAACTGGTAAAGTCCTCCCCATTCTCCCTCACATCAGTACAGGGAATAGAGAACAAACCTCCCTTCCTTCCACGTCTGCCTCTCTGTGTTTCCCGTGCCTTCTCTCGCATGTGTTTATTGAGTACATGTTGTGATGTGGGTACTATGTGCTCCGGATGCTGTGTCTCTGTCCTCCTAGTGTTTGTGATCTTCTGTGAAAAACACACAAGAAAATGATTAAAATACATTGTATTGAAATCTGCTGTATCATGTTCTGTACAGAAGTGTAGAGTATAAGGAGGCCTTATGGAGAAGCACATTATAGAGATGTAAGAGAAGCCCAGGACAAGGTCTTGTTCTCAGCCAGGAAAATCAGGAAACGCTTTCTAGGAGGGGGCCTTGCTCGAGCTTATCCTGAAGGATAAGTAGCTGTTATTTGTATTCTAACACTATACATCCTTGAGATATTTTATAAAGGAATACATAGAATGCAGTAAATAGATAAGGATATTATAGAGTAGAAATAAAGTCAGATTAAGACAATATGTAAAGATTTATTATTACAGTTCTGTACAGTTTGAGAGTGTTGCAAGTTTGCCTCTGGGTTCTTCGTTAATCAAGGCAACGAAGGAAATGAATTAGTTCTAAGACTGACAAATTTCAAAAGTTGGAAACAAACTAATCATTCTAAACAAGAGTGTTTTATTCCTTGTACCAAAGATTAATATATCACAAACAAGATATTTCTGAGATTTTACCCTTCTTGCAAGCTAACAAGTTAGCCACAGATTCAAGGGTGCTTGCAGAAGACACGAGTCCCCTGGGTCAGAGATAGACGACTGCTCACAGCAGCACAGGCAGCATGAGCTTCGTGTTCATCCTCGTTCCCCTGCCCCTCAAATCCAGCAGGAGCCAGGTGGAGGCAGGCCCAGGTGGACGCCTGCACCCAGTGAGTTTGTGTCACATCTGAGGAACTCCAAGCTTAGGAACCTCGCTCAGTATTTTCTAAGGGTGTGCAATCTAACCTTCTGGCCCTTGTTCCTGAGGGAGATATGTATGCTAACTGCACAGCAAACAAACCTGCCCTCTACTCCAGAGGGTGATAGTATGTCTACTTTCCAATTTTGTCCACTTCAGAAGCCTTTGAAAGGTCGTCTGGAACAATGGCCATCAAAATCTCTGTCAGAAGATGTGCAGAAATACTGTTGGTTCTGGATCTGGTTCTTCATGAGGTTGCAGTCAAGCTGTCAGCGGTGGCTGCAGTCATCTGAAGGCTTGACTGCTTCAGAAAGATCTGCTGCTCCTCTCACTCAGGTGGTTGTTGGTAGATCTCTGTTCCTCACTGCTGTTCACTAGAGGGTTCAGGTACTCGCCACATGGGCCTCTCCTGAGGACTGCCCACATGGCAGCTAGCCTAGCAGAGAGTGAGAGAGAACACCCAGGATAGAAGCCAGAGTCTGTATTACCTTGTCTCTTGGAAAGTGACATTAAACTTGAATGTTAAAAGTCTTGATTCTCTTATAAGAATATCTTAATGTTTGGATAAACCCATACTAAAAAGACACTTTAGTTTCCCTCTCTTGCACCCTCTCTCCCTTCCTTCCTGACAGCCGTAAAGCATCATCATATCTGGAATATCAAAAACTTGGGCTATGCCAATGAATCAGATTATACTTTGGGCCAGAGAGTTTTACCATCTTAAACAGCTGTAGACAATACCCTTAACCCCGGCCTTAATCTGTATTCAGTCACAGTGGGTTTGGATAATGGCAGAACAACAGCAAACACTTATATGGCACTTATTATGTGCCCAGGTACAGTTCTGCGTGAGGAAGGGGCACATGCCCAGAGAAAAAAGATACTTGCTCAGTGTCGTGTAGCTAATACATGCCAAAGCTGCGGTTCCAGCAGCACCCTGGAATGTAAGTGCAGATCTGTGGGAGTAAATGATTGCAGGCAAGGGCTTGAAGTTAACATTTCAAGGTTCAGGGTCTCTCAGTCTATAAACTGTACTTAAATCTCTGTGGCCTTCTATAAAAATAGTTTCTGCATCCATCATATGGGTCAAGTGATTTTTGTTGTTACTCTTCAGGTCATAGGTAAACAGGAATCCCCTGTCCTTTGGTGAATATTCCTTTGCTCTGGTTTTCCCTCCAGAGCTCTCTCCCACTTGCTAGTGTCACAGAGAATATTCTGTGTAATAAGAGGGATTATCAAACTTTGAAGAGTTTTAAAATAACAATGCTTTCTCTGACTGCTTTTGAATCATTCTGAAGGGAGTTTAATAGTTGTGTCAGAGGCTTCGTTATTGCTTAATTTTTTGGTGGTTATTAGAGCTCTTTTTATACCTTACTCCTGCTGCCTTTTTATATTTAATATTATCAATATTCCTACTGGAATATGTGATTTAAGTTATATTTTAAAGTGCTAATGAAGAAATAGTCTTCCTAGATTTCAACATTTATATTTTATATCACTTATAAACATTTTTCATAACTTAGGGCTGTGGATGTCAAATTTTTGGAAGTATGTATAATAAAAACTTAAGGGAGTAATTTATTTTCCTATTTTGTACCTTAAATTATGGTTACTAAACAATGGTTATAAAATTTTGTTCATGGAGGCCAATTACAAAAAATTCTTGAGTTATTGAGAGACTATAATATCTGCAACTTAAGCAATACTTCTGCTATCTTATGTTGAGAAAATTGTTATCATTTAAAATGTCAGTTTTTATTTCAGGGATTTTCTCTGTTTATTCACACCACCATACACTTAATTCATATTAGACTTCTAGTCATAAAGAAAAGAGGTACAGTGATTCAAGATGGCAGCGTGAGAGATGAAACAGAGAACTCCTCCCAAAACCACAGATAGTGCAAAAATATAGTCAATAAAATTAACCCTAAAACACCAACAGGAAAGAAGGCTGCACCAGACTGCATACAGACCTCATGAACAGAGCAGACCTCACGAAACAGGGTAACATATCAAAGCCTTAATCCCTCTGGGCCCAGGCCCTTCCCCCACCCCAGCTCACCAGCAGAAGGAAGAGAAACGGAACGGGGAGAGGGTGGAAGCCTGGTACCACTGAACACCTAGCCCCTGGAGATCTGCTTTGCAAACAGAAACCTACATTGTGTGGTACTCTGGAGGATGGGGAGCTGGGACAGGTGGAGTGTTTGAGAGACAGATTCTGGCTGTTTGTGGAGGACAGAATCCACACCTGGCTGCTCTGGAACAAGGGAAAGATGGTGGTCTGAGAGGCTTCCTAGCAGCAAGAGGGCTGCTGAAGAGGTGGGGTTTGCATGGAGCTTGCTGCACGGGAGAAGGGAGAGGTGGACAAGGTTGTCTGGGCGTGCTCTGCCTAGCGGGTTGTGAACTTTGAGGAGATTCAGGCGCTCCATCCCCCTGGCTGGCTATTCAGCTCCGAGGCCCCCCACTGTGATACGCAGCCTGCCGACCCTTCTCCTGGCCTGACAGCACCGGCTCCCAAACTGGCAGTCACTGCGCTGGTGTCAGGCCAGTCAGAGGGAGGCCCCGCCTACAACAGCTAGAAACGCAAAGCACAGAGGCTTACACCTATGCGTTCAGCCCACTGACTCTGATACTGGAGACAGGGGGCAGACGGGTATCAGGAAACAGTTCTTTCCTCCCCCCAGGCACCAGCTCTGCTCCCCAACAACCACCAACCTCACTCTTATGGGCTGAGCAGCTCCAGAGACTGGAGCTTCTGGACAATAGAGGGCACCACATAGAAATATGAAATGTCAAAAGAACATGATTCAGACCCAAATCTCACAAACCCAGAAAAAGGGCCAAATGAAAGAACTAACTAATCTTCCTTAAAGAGACTTCAAAATAAAAATCATAAACACGCTATGGAAGTGCAGAAAAATATTCAAGAACCCAGGAACGAATTTAAGACAGAGATTCAATCATTAAGAGATTCGATATCTGAAATGAAACATACAATGGAGGGATTTCAAAGCAGATTAGATATAGTAGAAGAGATGATAAATGGAAAAGAAATTAGAGAAGAGGAATACAAAGAAGCTGAGGCACAGAGAGAAAAAAGAATCTCTAAGAATGAAAGAATATTGAGAGAACTGTGTGACCAATCCAAACGGAACAATATTCGCATAATAGGGGTACCAGAAGAAGAAGAGAGAGAGAAAAAGGGATAGAAAATGTCATTGAGGAGGTAATTGCTGAAAACTTCCCCTGCCTCAAGCCATGGAGGTGCACAGATCTCCCAACACAAGGGACCCAAGGAAGACATCAAGACATATAATAATTAAAATGGCAAAGTTCAAGAATAAAGACAGACTTTTAAAAGCAGCTAGAGAGAGAAAAAAGATCGCATACAAAGGAAAACCCATCAGGCTATCATCAGATTTCACAGCAGAAACCTTACAGGCCAGAAGGGAGTGGCATGATATATTTAATGCAATGAAGCAGAAGGGCCTTGAACCAAGAACACTCTACCCGGCAAGGTTATCATTTAGATTTGAAGGAGGGATTAAACAATATTCAGATAAGCAAAAGCTGAGAGAATTGACCTCCCACAAACCACCTCTACAGTGCATTTTGGAGGGATTCCTATAGATGGAAGTATTCCTAAGACTAAATAGATGTCACCCAAGGGATAGAAAAAGAGTACAGAATATGATTCATAACATACAAAGAATGGAAGACGAAGAAAAAGGAGGAAGAGAAAAATACTTTTAGGTAGGTTGTATTTGTAATAGCATATGAAATGAGTTAAATTAGACTGTTAGATAGTAAGGCAATTACCCATGAACCTTTGGTAACCACGAATCTAAAGCCTGCAATGGCAATAAGTACATACCTTTTGATAATTACCTTAAATGTAAATGGTCTGAATGTACCAATCAAAAGATATAGAGTCACTGAATGGATAAAAAACAAGACCCATCTATATGCTGCCTACAAGAGACTCACATCAAACCCAAAAACATACATAGACTGAAAGTAAAGGGATGGAAAATGATATCTCATGCAACTAATAGGGAGAAAAAAACAGAAGTTTCAGTACTTGTATCAGACTTCAAAACAAAGAAAGTCACAAGAGACAAAGAAGGACATTACAAAATGATAAAGGGGTCAGTCCAACAAGAGGATATAACTATTATAAATATCTATGCACCCAACCCAGGATCACCTACATATGTGAAACAAATAGTAACAGAATTAAGGAGATATAGAATGCAATGCATTCATGTTGGGAGACTTCAACACACCACTCACTCCAAAGGACAGATCAACCAGACAGAAAATAAATAAAGAGACAGAGCCCCTGAACAACGTATTAGAACAGATGGATCTAACAGACATCTACAGAACACGCCATCCAAAAGCAACAGGATACACATTCTTTTCAAGTGCACACATAACATTTTCAAGAATAGATCGTATACTAGGCCACAAAAAGAACCTCAGTAGATTCAAAAAGATTGAAATTGTACCAACCAGCTTCTCAGAACACAAAGGTATGAAACTAGAAATAAATTACTCAAAGAAAATGAAAAAGCCCACAAACACATGGAGGCTTAATAACATACTCCTAAATAATCAATGGATCAATGACCAAATAAAAACAGAGATCAAGCAATATATGGAGACAAATGACAACAATAATTCAACACCACAAAATCTGTGGGATGCAGCGAAGGCTGTGCTAAGGGGGGAAATACATTGCAATACAGGCCTACCTCAGGAAAGAAGAACAATCCCAAATGAACAGTCTAAACTCACAATTAATGAAACTAGAAAAGGAAGAACAAATGAGGCCCAAAGTCAATAGAAGGAGGGACATAATAAAGATGAAAGCAGAAATAAATAAAATTGAGAAGAGTAAAACAGTAGAAATTATCAATGAAAGCAGGAGCTGGTTCTTGGAGAAAATAAAATAGATAAACCTCTAGCCAAACTTATCCAGATACAAAGAGGGTCTGCACAAATAAACAGAATCAGAAATGAGAAAAAGAAAAATCACTATGGACACCACAGAAATACAAACAATTATGAGAGAATACTATGAAAAATTATATGGTAACAAACTGGATAACCTAGAAGAAATGGACAACTTTCTAGAAAAATACAACCTTCCACGGCTCACCCAGTAAGAAACAAAAAATCTGAATAAACCAATTACAAGCAAAGAAATTGAATTGGTAATCAAAAAACTACCTAAGAACAAAACTCCTGGACCAGATGGTTTCCCTTGTGAATTTTATCAAACATTTAGTGCAGACCTAATACACATCCTCCTTAACGTTTTCCAAAAAGTAGAAAAGGAGGGAATATGCCCAAACTCATTCTACGAGGCCAGCATCACTCTAATACCAAAACCAGGCAAAGACACCACAAAAAAAAGAAAATTACAAACCAATATCCCTGATGAACATAGATGCAAAAATATTCAACAAAATATTAGCAAACCAAATTTAAAAATTCATCAAAAAGACCATTCATCATATCAAGTGGGATTCATTGCAGGGATGCAAGGTTGGGTACAACTTTCGAAAATCCATCAACAAAAAGAAGGACAAAACCCACATGATCATCTCCATAGATGCAGAAAAAGCATTTGACAAAATTCAACATCCATTCATGATAAAAACTCTCAACAAAATGGGAATAGAGGGCAAGGACCTCAACATAATAAAGGCCATATATAACAAACCCACAGCCAACATTATACTTAACAGCGAAAATCTGAAAGCTTTTCCTTTAAGATCGGGAACAGTACAAGGATGCCCACTCTCCCCTCTTTTGTTCAACATAGTTCTGGAGGTCCTAGCCACGGTAGTCAGATAACACAGAGAAATAAAAGGCATCCAGATCAGCAAGGAAGAACTCAAACTGTCCCTGTTGGCAGATGACATGATACTGTACATAAAAAACCCTAAAGAATCCACTCCAAAACTATTAAATCTAATATCTGAATTCAGCAATGTTGCCGGATACAAAATTAATACACAGAAATTTGTTCCATTCCTATACACTAACGGTGAACTAGCAGAAGAAGCAATCAGGAAAACAATTGCATTCACAATTGCATGAAAAAGAATAAAATACCTAGGAATAAACCTAACCAAGAAAGTGAAAGGCTTATACTCTGAAAACTACAAGACACTTATGAGAGAAATTAAAGATACCAATAAATGGAAACACATTCCATGCTCATGGATAGGAAGATTTAATATTGTCAAAATGGTCATTCTGCCTAAAGCAATCTACAGATTCAATGCAGTCCCTATCAGAATACCAACAGCACTCATCAATGAACTAGAACAAATAGTTCTAAAATTCATATGAAACCACAAAAGACTGCAAATAGCCAAAGCAATCCTGCAAAGGAAGAATAAATTGGGGGGAATTACACTCCCCAACTTCAAGTTCTACTACAAAGCCACTGTAATCAGGACAATTTGGTACTGGCACAAGAACAGACCCATAGAGCAATGGAACAGACTAGAGAGCCCAGATATAAACCCAAGCATATATGGTCAATTAATATACGATAAAGGAGCCATGGATATACAATCGGGAAATGACAGCCTCTTCAACAGCTGGTGTTGGCAAAACTGGACAGCTACATGGAAGAGAATGAAACTGGATTATTGTCTAACCCCATACACAAAAGTCAACTGAAAATGGATCAAAGGCCTGAATGTAAGTCATGAAAACATAAAACTCTAAGAAAAAAACATAGGCGAAATTCTCTTGGATGTAAACATGAGCAACTTCTTCATGAACATATCTTCCCAGGCAAGGGAAACAAAAGCAAAAATGAACAAGTGGGACTATATCAAACTACAAAGCTTCTGTACCACAAAGGACACCATCAGTAGAACAAAAAGACATCCTACAGTGTGGGAGAATATATTCATACATGACATATCTGATAAGGGGTTGACATCTAAAGTATATAAAGAGCTTATGCACCTCAACAAACAAAAAGCATATAAGCCTATTTAAAAAAATGGGCAGAGGAGCTGAAGAAACACTTTTCCAAAGAAGAAATTCATATGGCCAAAAGGCACATGAAAAGATGCTCCACATCGCTAATCATCAGAGAAATGCAAATTAAATCGACAATGAGATATCACCTCCCATCAGTTAGGATGGCCACCATCGAAAAGACAAACAACAACAAGTGTTGGCGGAGGATGTGGAGAAAGGGGAACCCTCCTACACCATTGGTGGGAATGTAAATTAGTTCAGCCATTTTGGAAAGCAGTATGTGACCCAGGAATTCCACTCCTAGGAATTTACCGTATGAATGCAGCAGCTCATTTTCAAAAAGACATATGCACCCCTATGTTTATGACAGCACTATTTACAGTAGCCAAGAAATGGAAGCAACCTAAGTGTCCATCAGTACATGAATGAATGAATAAGGAAGATGTGGTACATATTCACAACGGAACATTATTCAGCCATAAGAAGAAAACAAATCCTTCCATGTGCAACAACATGGATGGAGCTAGAGGGTATTATTCTTAGTGAAATAAGCCAGGCAGAGAAAGACAAGTATCAAATGATTTCACTCATCTGTGGAGTATAAGAACAAAGAAAAATCTGAAGGAACAAAACAGCAACACACTCACAGAACCCAAGAATGGACTAATGGTTACCAAAGGGAAAGCGACTGGGGGAGATGGGTGGGAAGGGAGGGATAAGGGGGGAAAAAGGGGCATTATGATTAGCACACATAATGTAGCGGGGGGGTGGCACACGGGGAAGGCAGTATAACACAGAGAAGACAAGTGGTGATTCTATAGCATCTTACTTCGCTGATGGACAGTGACTGTAATGGGGTATGTGGTGGGGACTTGATAATAGGGGGAGTCTAGTAACCATAATGTTGTTCATGTAATTGTACATTAATAATACCAAAATTAAAAAGGAAAGAAAGAAAAGAGGCACATATTTTAGCTGGTGGGTGAATATGAATACATGGTATGGTAGAGAGAGCACAGTTTTTAGAATATGCCAGATCTCAGTCTCATTGTGGCAGTGAGTCCTCCTTCCTGGGCAGCACTGGAGTCGCTTGCAGTGTTAGGAGGCCCTTTCCGTGTGCTCAGTCCGCAGGTACTACTGGGTATCCTGGGATGGTTTGCTGTCAGTGACATCATAAATGCCAAGGATCTAGAGTGGACCTCGGGCAGGCTTTTCATGTTGTTTTCCTTCTTAACCTATTTCTTAGAGTTTGTTTTATAAAAAGCGTCGCCTCCCCTGAGTGCCATGTGGTCATGTTGCGAAACCCCTCTGCTCTGTCCCTTACAGTGGCCGCAGCAGGCCTATTGACTCTGGGTGCCTGATCGTCTGCATGGCTCCTCTGCAAGGCTCCTCTCCTGGCACACCTTGGAATGAGACTGGTTAAAAATGACAATTTTTTATTATGGAAATTCTCAAGCACAGGGAAACGTGGAAGGACAAGTACAGGGAATCCGCATTCCCTCCACTGAGGAGAGTGCTGACATTTAGCATTGCTGAAGAATTTACTAACATTTTATCTTACTTGCTTTATTATGCATATGTATAATATATATATATACTTTTTGCTGAATTACTTAAAAAGAAATTACAAACATCGTACTTAAAATACTCTGTAAACACGAAGAAAAACGGCATTCTCCTATTATGTAACTATAATATTGTTAAACCTAAGAAAATTAATAATTCTATAATGTAATCAGTTCTTCTTTAAATTTACCTAATTGCCTCAACAAATGTCTTTTCACCTATTTTTTTTCCTTTTTAAATCCAGGATCCAGTCAGGGGTTACCCATTACAGTGGTTTCTATAGTCCTTTTAGTTTAGCGACCAGCCTGCCTCATATCCGTTAGTACTGCTGCACTGAGCAGTAGTCTTTTTATTTCGATGTTCACTTTCTGGATTTGTATGATTCGTCACCGTGTCATCTGGTCTCCTCTTTCTGTACTTGCTGTAAACCTGAATTTATGTCTAGCGGCTTGATGAAATTCAAGTTAAACATGTTTGGCTATAATATTTTATAGGTAATACTGTGTTTTTCACATTACATCACAGGTTGTCTCACTATTCACTTGGTTAAAGTTGTGATTGCCAGATGTCTCCGTTGTAAGGTCTGTTTTCTACTTTGTAGTAATGTATGTTCTGTAGGGGCTGTTACTTTGACTCCATATAATCTGTCTGTTCCTTTATAAGAATTTGACCTAAAAGTTTTATCTTACATGGATGATCCTTGGCCAAGTTAATTGTGAGTTATAGAAATGGTGATTTTTTCCACTTATTAGCCAATATTCATCTGTTTCTGTGTGTTTTTAGTATCAGCATGGACTTCTGGATATGTTTTTTCAGTGCATTTATAACCCATTTCGGTTATCTTTCTAATGCTGAAATTGTCTCAGATTTGGTCGGTGGCTGCCCTTGACCTTCTCCTCTGGTATGAATGACATTTATCTGAGTGCTTTCTTGCTTTCTGGTACACATTGTGTTCCAGGCTCACCTTAAGCTTTGCCTGGCTCAGACTTGGAACCAGCAGTTTTTCTGAGGAGGCTGGTTCCTCTCTTAGGAACATGTGTGCACATGCAGAATGTATGGAGGAATGCATATTTGTGTTTGTATGTTATAGGTAATTTTATCATTATAAGGACAGAATTTCTAGGCCCTTTCACAAAACTGTTTAAGGAAATAATTTCATGGTGATACTTCTAGTTTTCTGGTTTGAAACAGGTTGTAATTTAACTTTTACACATGAACTCTTTCATATCGAAAATTGTGGTTCCCTGTTAACATTAATATATTTACTTACTTGCTCATCTTGTAATATAAATGAGATATTTCAACATTTTATTACAACAGACCTGTTTGGTAAAGTTTAAGATTTCTTTAAAGTTCTTTTTGTCCTTTGAATATATATCCTATACCATAATAATGTACTTAAGTATCCTTTCATAAAATAAAAAGATTGGTTGCATATGTCCTCACTGATTTGTTTTTAATGAAGAGAGATGATTAGAATATGTATAATAGCAAGTCCTCAGACAAGTTTCCATTTCTACTCTATCAGGTATTTTGAAGAAGTGGTTAGTATTAGCTAAGTTGAAGCATATGTAATGAAGAAGGACTTAATAGTTAGAATACCTAGAGTGATAATATCAAATAGCCCATTAGAAAAATGGTCAAAATCATTGAAGAGATATTTCACGCAAGAGAACATGAGGAGCCACAATATAATAAAATATAAAAAATTATGCTCAACCTCATTACTAATGCAAATGCAAAGAAAACTGGATTGCCAAGTCCTTATCAGTTATATGCTTTACATATATTTTCTCCCAGTCTATGACTTGTTTTTTCCTTCTCTTAACAGTGTCTTTCAAAAAGCAGAAGTCCTTAATTTTGATGAAGTTTAATCCATCACTTGATTCATTAATGGATTATGCTTTTGGTGTCCAAAGAAATCTTTGCTTTAAACCAAGGTCACAAAGGTTTTTTTCCTGTGCACTCATCTAAAAGTTTGATAGTTTTAAGTTTTACAGTTCAGTCTTTGATTCATTTTGAGTTAATTACATGTGATGCAAGGTATAAATGTTATTTTCTGGTTTGAAACAGGTTGTTTTCAATTTGTTGTTCTCCCTGTCTCCCTCTCTTTCTCTCTCCCCTGCTTCACTTTTGCCATAAGGATGTCCAATTTTGGTTTCAGCATCATTCGTTGAAAAGTCTTTCCTTTCTTCTGTGCACCTTTGTCCAAAATCAAGCTTTTTATTTCCATCCAATCATTTGCCACTTTTCTACAGCAGAGCCTGCTGGGGTTTTGACTGGGATTGCATTGAATCTGTAAAGCAGTTTGGGGAGAGTTGACATCTTAACCAATATTGAGACTTCTAGCCTGTGGACACAGTGCATCTCTTCATTTATTTAGTTTTTTCTTTCATTTCTTTTCAGCAGTGTTTGTAGTTTTTTAGTGTGCCGGGTTTTCCCATCTTTTGTCAGATTTATCTGTAAGTATTTAATATTTTGTGTGCTATATTGTAAATATACTTTTATGATTTCAGTTTCTTGTTCATTGCTGGTATATAGAAATACAGTTGATTTTTATATCTTGAGCTAATATCCTTTCACTTGTCTTGATTCACTTACTAGTTTTAGTAGCTTTTTTTCAGATTTATTAATCTTATGGTGCCTGTGAATAGATAGTCTTACTTCTTCCCTTCCATTCTGGGTGCCTTTTTATTTATTTATTTTGCCTGATTATGCTGACTAGGGCATCTAAAAATATGTTGACTAGAAGTGGTGAAGAGTCCTTACCTTGCTCCTGGTCTTGAGGGGGAAGCGTTTGGGGAAAGCATTGGATCTTTCACATGAAAGTCTGATGTTATCTATAGACTGTTCACAGATGTCCTCTTTCTGCTGTGTTGACAGTTTTGATTGGGAATGTTATTGGATATTATGAAATTTTCTGTTTCTTGAGCTGATCATATGTGTTTTTTTATTGTATTAATTTTGGTGAATAACATCCACTGATTTTTGAATATTAAACTAAGTGTTCATTCCTGGAATAGATCCCACTGGGTCATGAAGTGTTATTTTATGTGTTGTTTTATTAGATTTGATGGAATTTTGTCTAGAATTCTTGTATCTACAGGCTGAGGAAAATTGGTCTGTTGCTTTCTTATAATGTGTTTGCCAGGCTTTGGAATCAAGTAATGCTGACTTTATAGAATGAGATTGGGAGTATTTCCTCCTTTTCAATTTTCAGGAAGAATGTATAGAATTGTTTGTATTTTTCCCATAAATGTTTGAGAGAACTCTCCAATTCACTTTTTATGGGGAGGATTTTAACTACAAATTCACTTTTAAAAATAGATACAAGGTTATTTAGGTATGTATTTGTAACTCCGGGGAAGGTAAATCCTAGAGTAAACTACCTTTGAAACCAAAATCTGTCAAAGGGAGAAATAAAGTGGAAGAAACCCATTTATTGCTTAAAAGCAGCTGTCCACTTCTGTTTTCCCATGTCTCTCGCAACCCCACTGCAGAAAAAGAGGCCCCACTCAACCTGTCTGATCCAGATATGCCATGGCTCACCCTTGTAATCACCTATTGATACGGAGATGGACTACTCCTTTCCACCCCTTGCAGACACCTATTGATATAGAGATGCACTAAGGCCAGGTGAGAGATTCTGGAAAATACTGCAGTTTTACTCACAGACCACCCCTCCAAAAATCTTGCCTCACAATCTGCACATTCCCCATCTTCTGCAGTGGTCCCTGTGCAAGAAAACTGGAGCATTGTAACCAGACTAATAACATACGATAGCAACAGCAATAAAATCATCATAATCCTCAAAGCAGAGGATTCAGCTAGGTTCAAAGTTCTATGCAGGTTAAGTCCATAGTTAGACCATTCTACAGGCAGTCAGTAGTTGAACAGGTAGGGAGCTTAAAGCAGTCATCATGTGGCAGCTGCAGCCAGGGAGCGCATCCAGACCACAAGGACTATAGAAGAAAATAACCTTAAGGGTGATAAGACACATGTTGTAAAGACACCAGCCTAGGTATATCTTGTCCATCAGGTAGGATGCATGCAAGAGAGTGGTCCTGTGACAGGACAGTGGCAGGAATGGGATCTCGTCCTGGTCTAGTACACCAGACCTTCACCTCCCTCTCTGTGGGAGTCACAGGTGGGTCAATATATAGGACTACAGGGGGTGTATGCACTGGCCATAAAGATAAAGCAAAACTTCCCTGTAAGATGCTTTTACCTCCTGGACGTTTGGGTACACTACCGTGATCTTTGGGGGCCACTCTGCTGTTACTACAGGAATACATCAGAGTTAGGCTTTCCTTCCAGTCAACGCACCTGGGCCAGTGTGTCTGCTTTGTCATTCCCTGGGGATGCCGAAGGCAAATGGCCAGTCACATGATATACGGTAACTGTCTTAGTCTGACCAGAGGCCCACAGGTCTTGCCACAACTCTTGCCCCCAAAGGGGCCAGTGACCAACCATCCAGTTGATATGATATCATATTGGTAGTCACAGGGTCAAGCCCTGATAGACAGCCCAGCTGTCAGTGCAGACAACTATGGAGGAATGCTCCTGGGTGATCACAAGCCATACTGCCCGCAACTCAGCCCATTGACTGCTCTTCCCCTCTCCATCCTCCATCCATATTGTCTTGGTGTTAGGATGGAAAGCCAGAGCCTCCACTTCAGGGACTGCCCATGACTGAAGCCATCTGTATACCAAACATCTTCAGGTACAGGGGCTTTTCCCTCCTGATAAAGAACTCTTGGCTACCAATGGCTCAAAAGCAAGTTCTTCCTGCTTTCTACTGGTATATGTCATTGGCCCCAATAAGCATTGGAGTTCTTTACTTAAGGGGTTGTTAGGTTACTAAACTGCTGTAAATATGCATCCCACTTGGCCATTATAGGCGTCTGTGCTACACCACTCCATGGCCTTTGGGTCCTGTCTTGCACCCACCCCACAATGGGATAGATGGTTATTACCGTGGGTGGAGCTGTTCCGGTTATGGGCTCATAACCAGTAAGGCATGGTACACAGCAGCCAGTTGCTTCTCTGTCAAGGTGTACTGGACCTCTGCTCCTTTCCATAGTTGTGACCAGAATTCAATAGGTTGGCATGTCCATTCAAGCTGCTGCCAAAGACCCCATCCGTGACCATCTTCGGTTACATGAACATCTTGCTCGCAGGGCCTTGATGAGTCCCTTATACTCAAGGCCTGTACAGCCTTGACTGCCTGCTTGGCAGCAGTTAAAGCAGTTGCACGTGTCTCATCGCAGTCCCACCTGATATTCTTCAGTACCAACCAGTATAAGGGCTTCCAAATTTTTGCCAAATGCAGGATTAATACTCTCCAGGAGCCCAAAAGACCCAAAAACTCTTGTAATACTGCCACAGTGGTAGGGGTAGGGAGATCCTGGCCCTTGTCTATGACTGCTTCAGAAGTAACTTTAGTTTTATCCGACCAGAAAAGCCCCCAAGAATTTTACAGACAAACCCTGAACCTTGGTGCTGTTCACAGCTCATCCTTTCTCCTGTAGATGTTGCAGCAGTCTAGGAACTGCCTCTTCTAAATCTGCAAGAGAATTAGACACGAGCATGGTGTCAATGTAGTGATACAGCCACACCATTTGTGGTTTCTTCCATGTGGCTAAGTCCTGGGCTACAAGTCTGTGAGAAATGGTGGGAGTGTGGAGAGGTATCCCTGTGGAGGACAGTGAATATCCACTGCCGGCCTTCCCACATGAAGGCAAACTGTTCCTGACTTTCCTGTGCTATGTTAGTAGAGAAGAAAGCATTAGCACCGTCCACAACATAAAGATACATCCCTAGTTCATGACTGAGGGTGTCCATAAGGGCTGCTATAGAGGGGACAGCAGCATGCAAATGGGTTGTGACTTTATTCAATTCTCTGTAGTCCATGGTCATAGCCAGGAGCTGTTTGGCCTTTTCACTGGTCACACTGGGGAATTAAAAGGACTGTGAGTGGGCTTTATGATGCCCCCCTTCTCCTATTCCTGTAGAGTTTCTCCAATTTCCTTGTGACCCCAGGCAATTTATACTGCTTTGTATTTGTGACTCGCTGAGGTACAGGCAGAGGACCTACAGGTGGGTGCTTAGCATGTCTCCTCAGAACTGCCTTCACCACATGTATCCTCAGTCTGAACTCACCTGCAGTGGTCTGTAACCACAGGCCCTGCAGGATATCTACCCCCAAAATATATTCAGGGGTGGTAGAAATGTACACAGTATACTCTTTTGGGGGCAAACACCCTATCCCCAATGAGATTTTGGCTTTCTTCACTCTAATTGCCTTACCCACATAGCCATCTGTCACTGCAGGGGTCCCAGGAAAATGCTCAGTGTTGCCATGAATCAGAGAACATTTAGCTCCTCTGTCTACCAGTGCCAGGACATGTATGTTGTACATTCACAGGGGACCAATGAATTGCTAATTCTAATGTGGCTTCCAGTCCCCACCACGTCCCCCAAGGTGGGGCCCTGGACGCCCCCCCTCAGTTGTACTGGGATGCCCAGTCATCCTGTGGGGTGAGGGCCCAGGCAGAGCCTGAGTACTGTCCTTCAGGAAGTCTTGCATGGAGACAGACCGGACATGGGGCTTTGCCTCTGGCTTCTGTGTCCTGGATCTCAGTGACTGGAACTGCTGCTTGGCTTTAATTGGTGCCACAGTTATAACAAGATCCTATTGGGCTGCCCATCAAGTTTTTCTTCACTACTCTGGCCTTTATCACATCAACCCACGTCTGGGTCTTTGAGACCTTCATGGGACCCTTTGCACCTCTCCTTTCCATTGTAGCCCGTACTTCCTTCTATGCTCTTATTGTTTCAACGTCACCCAAATGTGCTAAAGTATGAGTAGCCTCACTTATGGGTTGCCCTATGTGGGGGTAAGAATAATCACTAGGGATCCAAAGAGAAATGGGGGGGGCTATATGGAGCACCAGATTTCTCATTCTTACGGTGAACAATTCATCGGGGCCCTGGGGGTCCATATTATAGATGATATTTTTCAGGCCCATCTCCTGTAACATTTGCTGGAGCTCTGCATATGTTTTCCAGCTAGTGGGTAAGTATGGTAAATCACCCTGATTAGGCCAAACTGCCCTGATGGCTGCTGTCAGCCAATCCAGAAGCGCCTGAGTCCCTGAGGTGTGACAAGCACTTTGCAACTACTGACAGAGGGAAGGGTGAGTCATCAGGGAAACCAGTCTACCCATTTCAGAACCTGATATAACAATGTTTTTTACCTCTATATCCCAGAGCCGCAGAAACCATGTAATCAGAGGTTCCAATAACTTCTGCTGATACAGAATGCTCACGTCCATCAGGTCATCCTGGGTATGGGGCGGAGCATGGAGTGCTTGACAATCTGGGAAGGGGCGGCTCCTCCCCCCTAGGAGCCTGTGGTTGTTGCATTTTTATTTTCTTAAGTACAACCGGGCAGGCCTTTAATACAGGAGAGGCTGGTGCCTCGGGATGTGGCCTGGGCAACAGATCGGCCCTAGGCCCCACCCCCTCATCCTCTCCCAACATCTCTTCTGCCATTTCCAGGGCTGAAAGCACTGCTTTTTCCTCCCCTTCCCCCATGACCTCCTGCAACGCGGATTCTCCGGATGCCTCCTCCCTCGCTGCTAACGTATCTTCCATGAGCATGTCCTGTCTTCTTGATAACTGTCTCTCGTTCTTAAGGGCATCCTGTATGTCATCCCCCAGCTCCTCCAAGAGATGCTGAAGTGTGTCTCTCTCCTGCCAAAGTCTCTCTCTCTCATTGCAATAACCCTCTCTCCTCGATAACGCTTTCCACTGTCTTGATGAAAAGAGATACTACCATCCTAGCTACTATGTGGCCACTCAGGGCCTCTAAGCAAGTCTTCTTTCTCATGGAGGGCTTATTTCACAGCTTACAGTGTGTCCACCCTTCACCTGTTCTGGGGAAGACCCCACCCCTCTATGAGGTGCTTTACCCCAGAGCAATTACCCACCAGGGGCTCTCCAACTGGAAGCCGCACAGATAGGGAGCTCCCTGGTGAAGCTGCACCCTCTACCACTGCAGCCACTGGGGCCTCCCCACCTTCCACAGTGGGGTTTCTGGGCATCTCCTCACCATCTCTAGGGGCAGCCAGCCCAAGGGTTGCACCCATGTAGACAGATTTTGGGTTCAGACATCCTGCCGACCACTCCAGATGTAACTCTGGGGTGGGGCAGAAATCCTGGAGTAAAGTACCTTCGAAACTGAAATCAGTCAAAGGGAGAAATAAAGTGGGCGAAACCTGTTAATTTCTTACAAGCAGTCTTCCTATGTCTCTCATGACCGGGCTGCAGAAGGGGCCCCACATAACCTCTCAGGTCCAGACATGCCCTCGCCCCCCCTCACCTATTGATAGGGAGATGGCCTACTTCTCTCCACCTCTTGGGAACACCTATTCATACGGAGATACAGTGAGGCCTGGTGACAGATTCTGGAAACATTGCAATTTTGTCCACAGAATTTCTTCATAATTAGAACTTGGGTGTTTTGTGTCTTTCACTGTATTTGTCTATTTCATCTAACTTTCATATTTATAGGCATAAAATTATATTCTCTTACCCTGTTGCTATCTGTAAAATAAGTAGTGATGTCATGTCACCAATTCCTCAGTTTGGTGGTAATTCGTGTTTTCCTGGCTCAACCTAGCCAGAAGTTTATTAATTATTATCATTTTCTCAAAGAACCAGGTTCTGGTCTCACTGATTTTCCCTTTCAGTGTTGATGCTTTTTATCTCACCAATTGCAGCTCTTTATTATTTCCTTTCTTTCCCTTTCGGTTTTATTTGCTCCCCTTTATCTAGTTTTTTAAGGTGGAAACTGAGAATGTTGATTTGAGATCTTCTTTTCTAACATAGACAGATAGTGCTCTAAATTTTGCTCTTAAGTTCTGCTTTAGCAGCATTTCACATTTCGGTATGTTTTCATTTTAATTTAGTGTAAAATACCTTATACTTTCCTTTTGATTTCTTCCTTATCCAATGGGTTATTTTTAAATGTGTTAGTTTCCCATCTTGGGGGTATTTTCACTCATTGGTTTCTAATTTAATCCTAATGTGGTTTGAGAACATGCTTTATGGAGCTCAATTCTTAATTTCTATTAAGACTTGTTTTGTGGCCCAGTATATGGTCTATTTTGGTAAATGTTCCATGTACTTAAAATGAATATTTGCTGTTAAGTTGTGTTTTATAAATGTCAATATGGCAAGTTGGATAATGATGTATTCAGATCTTCCATATCCTCACTGTTTTTCTCTACTTGTTACATTAATTTTTTGGGAAATGAGTATTGAAATCTTCAGTGACCCAAAACGCATCTGTGTTATCATTCTGTGAACAAATTTCTTTTCAGTACCCTTTCCTTTTTAAGACTGTGTGTAGTGGTGGTGATTCTCAAATTTTTCTTAGGTCTTTGAGAGCCCGCAGTGGTTGCAGAGAGAAACCTCACCATAGTGCTGAGAAACGAGGGTTAGCAAAAAAAAAAAGAATACTTAATACAATCAGTAGAAAAAAGACTTTGCTGAAAACCCTTCTGGACTATTGCCTATGATAAAGTTTTGAACTTCTGATTTACTATTACAAATTGAACCTATTCTGAGGTAACTGGACTAAACTGGTATTCTTTGGTTCAACTTTCAAAGTCCCATTGAGAAAAGCTCCGTGCGCTTGTGCTGTGATTACCCTGGAAACAGTCTGTGCTGTTTGTGCTCACGTGTACTCAGTCTGGCTGCTGAAAAATCCAAATCTGAAACATACCATGCTGATACAAGTTTCTTCTCTTTATTCATGATTAAGATATTTTAAAATGCAGAGGTTTTAATATTAGCAATAATATGCAGTTCAGCAGTAATTAGCTTTTAATTAAGCTATCGAGTTTTCCCTGTGTACTGAGACTGGGAAACAGTCCTCTGGCTGTTAAAAGTGGAGTGCATTTCTTCCTGATGGACAGAGCATGGTCCAGCCCTGAGCCTACTACTGAACTGTCTTGGAGACCTGTGTCCACTTGAGCAGTAGAAATAACACCATCTTTTCTGTGGGGTGGTGGTAAGAAATGACAGACACCAATGTTTCCTAAATGTTGTGTGTTGTGAAGTGTGACTAGTTCTTTGAAGAAATGGTTTCATGAGCAAATACATTCTGGAATTAGCAGAATGCTCTCTTTTCTTAGGGGGAATTCCCATTGTGTGTTAAGACACTGGCCTCTGAGAACCCCTGTGGTCTAGAAATCTGCCTTAACTTCTCATTTCCCAAATAGAACTTCTCTTCCCTTCTTCTAACCCCTTCCCTGCTCCCTCTGTGGAACACCTGCAACATAGTTCAGTTAATTTTTCATTTCATGGAACATGGTTTTAAAAATAAAGTGCCTAGTACAGTGCCGCTAATTCATACTTGAAATACGGTAGTTTTCTTTTCCTCCTTTTCAGTGTTAATTTTAATGGTTTAAAAACTGTATTGTAAACTCAGAGTCCAACTTCAGTTTTAGTTTAACCATTTAAGTAAGTAATAAGCCATTTTTTCCAGTTTTATTAAGATATAATTGACAGTACAGCACTGTATAAGTTTAAGGTGTACAGTATAATAACAACATATGTGTATTTTGTGAAATTATTACATTAAGTTTATATAACAACCATCCATCCATTTAATAGTTTGCTATATTTTATTCCTAACTATCTTTTAGTTAATACATTTTACCCAAAATGTTGTTATAGACTTTGACATTAAAATCTGGGAAAAGAAAGTGTAGTGGTATAACAACAAGAATCTTAGAAACCCAGGGTCTGGTCAAATTCCTTCACTAGTTTAACATAATTTAAATATTTATAAACATTCATAGTATTTCTTGAAGTATTACTCTGAGCCCTCTGAGGATTACACAGTATACTGAAGGATGTGGCTTGGATACTTCCTGTACCTGCTTTGAGCTTCTTAACACTAGACACAAACCATCCATGTCTGTCCTGAGTGACTTGTAAGAATTCTGCCTATTTAAAAAATGAGAAATGACATCTCTGCAATAGATAAGCAGATGATAAAAGAATAAAAAGTGGAAAAGTATTGTTTGTTTTAGGAAAACATTGAAAAAGATAAAAAGAATAAAATATCGATGAAAATAATTAGATTTATATTGAGATGTTTGTTGGTAACATCTTACTCTCCTAGACTTTTTCTTGTGTGTTTTACAAAAATGGTATTATGTTATTCATCCTACTTTGTAGCCTGCTTATTTTATTTACAAATGCGAAGTTAAGGTCTTTTTATGCCAGATGTCTGTGAAGAGCTTACCTTAACAGGTTGCCCTCTCCCTCTTCAGCCTTTTCCCAGCAGGCGGTTGAGGTTGCAGGAAGAGTGGTGAGAGGAGCAAGCTCTGTTGGAGGTTAAATTGTCATTCATAGACTTTACAGTTCTATGTTGGTTATGGGTAACCTGTTGGTGTATGCAGAATTACTCAGAGTACACATCCTATAGTTTGGTGAGTTATGTTGTACTAACCCCAAAAGATTTGCATTTCACTTACTGCTTAGAATTAAAAAGGGGTTTTTTGAAATGTCAAGAGCTGGTATGTGAATATTATGTACATCTAGACTGAAATATAGAACTTAAACTATTGTTATGGTGCCTGATGGTGCATTGACTTTCTAAGTTAAATTAAAACAAAAAAGCCTAACAGAAAGTCATAGGATATTTTTCTCTTGATGAAAGGTATTCTTGAAAAAAATGTTATATTATTAAACATGTTTTAATGTGGTTTATGATTTAGAGCTTTCTTTAATGGTATCAAGAACCAACAAAAGAAGAGGTGAGATTCTATTACTATTTTTCTGAAACTAAAAAGTAAAAATTTTCTTTAAATAAAAGGTGGCTATCATCCAGTGAAAATTGGAGATCTCTTCAATGGCCGCTATCATGTCATTAGAAAGCTAGGATGGGGGCACTTCTCAACTGTCTGGCTGTGCTGGGATATGCAGTAAGTGTTGACATTCGTGCATTTGATTCCTGGTCTAGTTCAGCATCTTTATTTTATAAAAAGGTGTAGCTGATGGGCACACCTACTTCTGTTGTGGCATTTAAAGTGATTAGTGTAGGCTGTCCCACCTAGCTAGACTTTCCTCTCTCAGTGTTAAATTCAATCTTCTGTCTTTATATCTGAAGCTTATTCATTGAATTGTATTACACTGGAGTCATGTTCTTAGTAATTCATCCATACCAGAAAAACATTGAAATGTAAAATAAAGTATAGGCCTTTCAAAGCAATGGTTTCTAAAGCCATGATCCATAGTATGAAACTGCCTTGCTCCTTAGTTACACATACGTGTGTGTGTGTACTGAAACTAAAGCGTTAGATAATACTTACCCTAACTATGTGATGAACTCTGACATTTTTCTAGTCTACTTTATTTTTATTAGGAAAAAACAAAAACACAAAGTAAAAAATATATTGTTTTGACCCATGAACCCTCTGCTTAACTAGGGCCTCACAATTTGAAAAGTACCATTTTAAAGGAGAGCTTATGAGAAATTCTGATTTACTGGATGGATCTCATTATAATGATCGTCTCTGATATTTTTTTAAATGCTTTTTTTTAAGGGGGAAAAGATTTGTTGCAATGAAAGTTGTCAAAAGTGCCCAGCATTATACGGAGACAGCCTTGGATGAAATAAAATTGCTTAAATGTGTAAGTACTGCAAAAATGTGAATGATATAAGGAAAGTTAATGGTGTAAAATTTTAGAGGAGTTTTTCTGGATTTTACTAAATTAAAATTGAGTTTATTTTTATAAGTTCAAATACTGAATTATTTTTAAAAACATCACTTTTACTAAAACAATTTTGGTTGGTATAATGGAAATGACTTTCAATCTTAAATACTTCTGTTCTTGAATTCATTTTTCTTTGCATAGGTTCGAGAAAGTGATCCCAGTGACCCAAATAAAGACATGGTAGTACAGCTAATCGATGACTTCAAGATTTCAGGCATGAATGGAATACGTATCCTTTCTGACAGTTCTGTTACTTTCTAGTGGCTGAATTATATTACAGGTTTTTTGTTTGCTTTATTTTTTTTTAATTTAACTATAGTTGATATACAATATTAGTTTCAGGTGTACAACATAATTATTTAATATTATATACATTATGAAATGCTCACAACAATAAGTGTAGTTACCGTCTGTTATCATACAAAGTTATAACAATATTACTGACTATATTCCCTGTGCTGTATTTTACATCCCTGTAACTTACTTATTACTGGGATTTGTACCTCTTTATCCCCTTCACCTATTTTGAAATGCATCATCACACCCCCCTCCCCTCTGGCAACCACCAGTGTGTTCTCTGTATTTATGAGTCTATTTTGCTTGTTTGTTCATTTGTTTTTTAGATTCTACATTTAAGTGAAATCATACGGTGTTTGCCTTTCTCTGACTACCTTCACTTGTTATAATACCCTCTAGGTCCATTCATGTTGTCATGAATGGCAAAATTATGTTCTATTTTATGGCTGGATATATATGTGTGTGTGTGTGTGTGTGTATCACATCTTTATCCTTCTGTCAGTGGACACTTAAGCTGCTTTGTATTTTGACTGTTAGAAACAATGCTGCAGTGAACATAGGGGTGCATATATCTTTTTTTGATTAGTGTTTTCATTTTCTTTGGGTAACTATCCAGATTGTATGGTATTTTTTTCTATTTTTAATTTTTTGAGGAACCTCCATACTGTTTTCCGTAGTGGCTGCAGGACTTTACAGTCCTACCAGTAGTGCACAAGGGTTCCCTTTTTTCCACATCGTGCCAACACTTGTTACTTTTTTGTCTTTTTGATATTAGCCATTCAGACAGGTATTTCTTGTTTTGATTTGCATTTCCCCAGTGATTAGTGATGTTGAGCATCTTTTCATGTGTCTGTTGGCCATTTGTATATCTTCGTTGGAAAAATATCTATTAAGGTCCTCTGCCCATTTTTCATCTGATTGTTTTGTGTTGAGTTGTGTAAGTTGCTTATCTGTTTTGGCTGTTAACCCCCTATTGGATGTGTCATTTACAAATCTTCTACGAGTCAGTAGGTTGCCTTTTTGTGGTGTTGATGGTGTCCTTCGCTGCAGAAGTGTTCTAGTTTGATGTAGTCCCACTTTGTTTTTGCTTTTGCAGCCCTTGGCTGAGGAGAGAAAGCCAAGAAAATATTGCCAACACTGATGTCCAAGAGTTTAGTGCCTTCGTTTTCTTTCAGGACTTCTGTGGTTTTAGATCTTACGTTTAAGTCTTAAATTCATTTTGAGTGTATTTTTTGTATATGGCATAAAGAAGTGATCTGGTTTCATTTTCTTGAATGTAGCTGTCCATTGTTTGCAGCATCATTTATTGAAGGGACTGTCTTTTCCCCATTGTATATTCTTGGCTTGTCGTAGATAATATAAATATGGGTTTTTCTTCTGGGCCCTCTATTCTGTTCCATGGATCTAGGTGTCTGTTTTTGTGCCACTACTATACTGTTTTGATCACTGTAGCTTTGTATAGATTGAAATCAGGGAGCATGATGCCTCCAGCTTTGTTATTCTTTCTAAGATTGCTTTAGCTATTCAGGATCTTTTGTGCTTCCATAGAAATTTTAGAATTATTTGCTCTAGTTCTGTGAAAAATGCCGTTCCTGTTTTGCTAGGGATTGTATTAAATCTATAAATTGCTTTGGGTTGTATGGCCATCTTAACAATATTAATTATTTCTATTCACGAACACGGAATGCTTTCCATTTATTTGTATCTTCAATTTCTTTCATCTTTAAAATTTTCCCAGTATAAGCCCTTTACTTTCTTCGTTCAATTTATTCCTAAGTATTTTATCCTTTTGTTACAATTGTTAATGGGATTTGTTGTCCTATTTTCTCTTCCTGCTAGTTTGTTGTTAGTAAAAATGTCACAGATTTCTATATATAAATTTTGATCCTGCATCTTTACTGAGTTCATTTATTGGTTCTGGTAGATTTTTTTTTTTTTGGTGAAGTCTTTAGGGTTTTTAATATATAGTGTCATGTCATCTGCAAATAGTGGTAGTTTTAGTTCTTACCATTTTGGTAAGAACTATTTCTTTTTCTTGTCTGATTGCTGTGGCTAGGATTTCCAGTACTGTGTTGAATAAAAGTAGTGACAGTGGGCATCCTTGTCATGGTCCTGATCTTAGAGGAAAAGCTTTCAGCTTTTCATCATTGAGTATGACGTTAGCTTTGAGTTCGTCATATACAGCCTTTATTATGTTGAAGTAAGTTCCCCGTATACTCTCTTTGTTGAGAGTTTTTATCATGAATAAATTTTGACTTTTCGTTTTTAAAAAATGGCAGTATTTCAAGCCTGTGTAAACATGTTTCTTCTGCTATATTCCTGTCCACAGAAAGCCTCCAGTATCACCGCAGAGTATTGTAAAATAGTATGCCTGAAAGGGCCTTTTGAGTTTTTTGGTGTAGTACCATCTTATAAAATTATTTTTACAAGAACTTGATTTTACTTTGGCATGAGAAATAATTGATCTTTTTAATTCTAGTGAAGTTTAAATTTGCAGTGGTAGATGAAAGTGTGCACCACCACTTTTTGCTTTTAACTTAAAAAAATCAGAATACAAGGGCTGTGTATCCTCTGGTAGCTGCAAGAATCATGTGAGATTGAGACAATAAAAGGAAAAATGATGTGCTGATGTCAACAGGCTACTGTGAAGTGCAAAGTTGCACTTGATTCTGCAGAGGATCATCTTTGTGCCAGGTGTATATTGAAATATTTTGGTTTTATTTTTTTGCTCCTAGTTTGTCTACTTTGAAAAGGCCTAGTAAATGTAAAGTGATACATTTTCTATACTGTTTGGTACATCTGACATAAGCCAGTGCTTAATGGAAGAGACCTCCAATGTTTGTCTTTTAAAAACTTTTATAATGTAGTTTATAATGCAACATGGTTGAAATTAGAGAGTGTAGTATAGTGAATTTCTACAAATGCATCACTCAAATTCAATAATTGTCAAGGTCTGGCCATAATTACTTCATCTATCCTTTCTTGCTGAATTATTTCAAAACAAATCTTTGAAGTCATGTCCTTTACCCTCTACAAATGTCAGTGTGCATCTTTGAAAAAAATAGACAAAAAAATAAATCATAAATCTTATTGAATAAAATCATTTCTTGGTATCATGTTGTACTTGCTCCTTATTCACATTTTCTTGACAATGTAAAATCACTTTTTAAAGACTTGTTGAATCACATTTCAACAGTTATTTTCTTCTCTCTCCTCTTCTTTAATCTGCATCAACTCACTTTAGTTATTTGAAGATTAAATTTTTCAATTTAAATTGTGTTCTTTTTCATTAGAATATCATGCAGAGTATTTATTTTCTCAAAAAGAAATTATCCTGATGGAAATTAAAGATTCTGAAAGATGAAAGTTTCTTTGTCCACTATAAGGTTAGTTGTTCCTTTTGCTTTTTAAATAGGCAGTCGTCCTAATTCTAGGTCCCATTGGAAAAGAAATGTGTCTGTAGGTAGAGAGAGGGCATCTCTGGCCTCTCTTTCTCTTTTGAGAATACCAGATTTGACTGGGCTGCTGATAAGTTGTTCGCGTGCTTAGTAGTTTTGTGGGAGCTCAGGACAAAGTGATCAGAGGTTGTATGAGGGAGCTGGCGTCTGACCTTCACCATCCCTCTGCTTGGGGTGTTACTTCGGGGCAGCCTCAGGGTGGCAATGACAGCAGAGTGCACCCCAATACTGTAGCTCAGAGCTGACAACACAAGAGTAAGGAAGAGATAATGCCTTTACTTTCCAGAATGTTCTCTCCATGTATTCATATTGGACCTCTAAGACAGCCCTTTGTGTGCCTGAGTGATGCCTTTATTTCCCAAGGTTTGGGAATTTTGAACCACTTGTTCATAACTCTGACTGATGAGTGCCTGGAGTGTGTCAGGAACCAGGGTCTTCTCCTTGTTCCTGATCTTTTGCTTTTCCCTTTACATCATGTTTGGAACAGATGCAGTATTTTGATATTTCACCCGCTTAAGCTCCAGAAGCCTGAAGATGGACTTGGCATAAACACCACAGTGACATACTATTAATCCCTTAGGGAAGCACTCCCTTCACACCCTATATATTTGAGGAGGTTTTTATTTCTTAGAGAGATTGGATTTGAGAATACAAGCAAATACCAATGACTGCTGATGTCACCTTGTCCTTCACCTTCAGATCATTTCTGCTAAGTGCTGAACGCATTTTTTAAATCTCTGTAGCTAGGAAGATGGGACTTGTTCTTCTCTGCCTTGCTCTCCAAGTGAGCCTGTTTATGGGCAGGCAGGCAGCCCTCCTCTTGCATCAGATTTGCAAGACAGTTTCTGGGACTGCTGACAGGGAAAGGGTCTCCGGAGAGACCACCTGATATAGGTAAGTGGAGTATTTTTGAAATGTACATTCTAGTGGCTATTTTTGCAGTTCAACAAAATGCTAAGAAACCGTCATATTCTAGTTTTTTCAATTTTTTGAGAAGACTTAGGTCATAATTTAGAACCCTTGAGCCTTGGCTCTGTATCTCTCACCAACTGTGGTCCTTAGTTTGCCATTTTTTTGTCATGAGCCTGGGAAGCAGTAAGAAACTGTAAGTAGCTCTGCTAAGTCTGTAATAAATATGTTTTCTAATAAGGTAGAAATACTTTTCTTATTTTTATTAAACATGTTTAAAGTAACAGTTGTTGTGATGATGTGGTAGATCCAGATATTGTAAAAAAAAAAAATTGAATCAGTTGATGTCTTCAGTAGCCTGTCTGTATGCCTCCAGGGGTGAATAAAATATTCTCAAAAGGTTTCAGAGCCATTTGAAATCTTCCTGTGTGTGACTGACATGAATATATTTGTGTGATGGACTTTGGTGGGTCATAGTTAAGGAGGGTCAGTGGTTGACTAGATTTCTATTTTTAAACAGCCCCAGATTCCTAAGATTTCATTAATAGAGGTTAGTCTTAATCTCATGTCTTGTATTGTGATCATACATTCTTAAAAACTGCCTCTAGTATTAAAATTGATCTAGTTATGTGATGAAAGATGCCATTGAAGAAAACGATTGTCTTCACTATGTTTGGTAAATTTCTATTTTATAAAGTATTTTCTGTGACCTACAAAATGGAAGTTTAGTCGGGAAGGCAGGACACTTAAGGGAATTCTGTATTGTTTTCCTTGTCAGTTTCTGTGAGGTCTTAGTCTTGCTCGTTTCCAAGGAGTGTGCTGCGAGGAGAGCCCAGGTAAGCGTGGAATCAAGTCGTGGCTGTGCCACCTTTGGACTGTGTAGTGCAAGAAACTTCTTTCAACTCTCTGAGGTTTACTGTCCTTGTATCTATGTAGGGACGGGTGTATTATTTCCTCAAGTTGTTATGAGTACTCATTAAATAATGCATGGCACATAAAAAGTGCTCAGTAAATGTTAGATCTTTTCAATTAGGTAAGAAATAGCAAGTGACCACTTTTGGTATTATTGATAGTACTGATACTACATTTTATAAAGAAATTTCATGTGCCACAAGGATGCCAAGTGCCACAGTGATTTTAGTAATTGCATCACACCAGGAACTGTCCACAGGTGGTCCTTAACTGTGTCCCAGATGTCTGCATGGTCTTTGAAGTACTTGGCCACCATCTCCTCAAATGGATCATCAAGTCCAACTACCAAGGCCTCCCGGTACGCTGCGTGAAGAGTATCATTCGACAGGTGAGTGAGGCTCAGGACGGCAGCCCCCGCCTTCCCGTACGAACTGGTTAGCCTTTAAGAATGTAAATTCCTGTTCTTAAAGAAATGCACATCCACACACAACACATACACACGTGTGTATGTGTGAATATAGATTTTATATATATATGATTCCTTAAAAAATGCATACCTATATTATAGTGCATAACGTTTTGAACCTGTTGAATCAATTATATATTAATGATATAAAGAGATGCAAAGAGAGCAATATGTTCATGGCAGACATGCATTTCTTTTGGTGTGTTGGGAAGTGATACAGTATAATGAGAAATTGTTTTATCTAGCATCATTGCTACAAAGTATCTCACTCAGTTCCTCAGAAAATAGTTCAAAAGAAATAGATAATTTTTTGTGTTTATCTGCTCTTTCTCCCTTTGGGTGGAGGGGAGTGAAAGATAATAAAAGGATCATTTAAATTGTATAAGGAATATTATATCAGATTGGGTCTTTGTTCATTTGACTAAAGAAAACGGTCAGCTGGGCTCTGGTTTGGCAGTGATGCTTCAGCACTTTATAGAATGCAAGTACATGCATACGGAGGAGCTCCTTCTCGTTAGAGATGTTGACCAGATGCAGTTTTCTGCATGGGATATATCTATCTGTGTTCCTCATTGCCCTCGCATCCTGAATTAGGAAAGCTGCAGATGTGACTTATTCTTTATTTCCTGTTCTGATACAACAGGTAATTACTAGAGATAATTCTTTAGAGTCAGTAATCTGTCAAGGTGGTTGCTTGGTTTGTTTGACAAAACAGCCTGTAGGCCCAGAGGTTGAGTTAGACTGCCAGGGAGTTCAAGTTGTGAAATACAGGCCTAGTTCTAGAATTCTTAAGTAGGAAAAGAATCAGGGAATGATTCATAATTGAAGAATTGTGGATTTAGGAGATGGGTGCCTAAAATAGAACCTTCCTGATAATTGTACCTAGTGTTTGCATACATGCATAAGAGTAGGTTTTTAAGCTCATTTTACAAAAACTTTGAATCTTAAATTTGTTTAGTAAAAGCATCCTAGATTTTGCTTTTTAAATTGTGTATTAGTAGCTTTGTTTAGTCAGCCTGTGTGTTCATCTCTTCATTTATCTTTGTCTTTTTGTACTGCAGGTTGGCAGCTTGTTTTCTGATATTGTAGATGTTTCTTGAGTTAGGGGCTGGAGAGAGAAGGGCTCTCTGCATTGGCTCACACAGTGTGGTACTGTAGTTCAGTGGGACTGCATTGGGTGTACATACATGCTTAGTATAGATTTTGTTTAATAATAATATCTGTTCCCTTTTAGATTTTAGATAGTTGCATTTTAATTCATGTTTTAACATGGCTAATAGTTCAAATGAAAAAACAATTTTCCATTGTTTAATGCAGAAGACGATATGTGGTGAAGGGAAAATTGTTGTGTTAATTGGAGTTATTGGATCCCCAAATGACACTTCATTATTTATAACTTATAGTGGCAACTCTAAGAAATCATCTTATTAAAACTCTGAAACATTTTCTTAATTATCTGTGATAAATCCTAAAAATGTTAAGATTTATATATTCTAACAAAAAAAGTAATTTCAGAAATACCACCTTGCATTTATTTCACATAGGTTCTGTCAAATTCCCTTGAATTCTGAATTTCCAAAGATACCTGCTGTTACTATTTACAATAGTCAAGATATGTAAGCAACCTAAGTGGCCATCAGTAGATGATGGGTAAAGAAGTTGTGGTACATATACACAATGGAGTATACAGCCATAAAAAGAAAACAAATCCTACCATTTGCAACAACATGGATGGAGCTAGAGGGTATTATGCTCAGTGAAATAAGCCAGGTGGAGAAAGACAAGTGCCAATGATTTCACTCATTTGTGGAGTATAACAACAAAGCAAAACTTAAGGAACAAAACAGCAGCAGTCTCACAGACCCCAACAAGGGACTAGCTGTTACCAAAGGCGTGGGGTTGGGGAGGGTGGGTGGGGAGGGAGGGAGAAAAGGATTGAGGGGCATGAGAATTCACAGTCACAATATAGGTAGGTCATGGGGAAGGCAGTACAGCACGGAGAAGACAAGTAGTGACTCTATAGCATCTTACTACGCTGATGGACAGTGACTGCAATGGGGTGTGTAGGGGGGTACTTGATAATATGGGTGAATGTTGAAACCACTATGTTGTTCATGTTAAACCTTCATAAGATTGTATATCAGTGATACCTTAATTAAAAAATAAAGTATCTGCTGTTGCCATAGGTGAGCAACCTTGTCACCACAGCCCAGACTTTGCAGTGTAAGAAGGTAAATTAGCAAATGAAGCACTGATTTTTAGTTTGAATTGCAAAAGGGAAAATAAAATCCAGCCTTTCTTAGCAAGTGAAGAAAGAGTCTGTAAATCTAAAGATGCAATTCTTGGAGTTTAATGGAACTTGAATGCATATTTGCTGAATTGAACAAATGATTTAATCATGTATTATCCTCACTGTAATTCATTTACACTGTACTTTGGAGACTAAGAGCAATTGTGTTTTACTGGTCTAGAAAAAATTTTGATTTTTTTTGTGGTCTGCACTTAGTTCTTGTAGGCAATATTAGAAGTTTTGCTTTGTTTTATTGTGAACACATCTTTAATTTTATTTCAGAAAAATATGCAGTCTGGATTTTTTTCCCTAAACTGATCATTTTTAAGTTAGCAAATTGTTATGTATCCCAGTTAATAATCTGTATACCTGAATTTTCCTTCATTCCCTTTGGTTCAGCCTATGTGTTTTTGACTCCTGAGTAGTGGTGGGAAGATCCTTTATTAATAGACGCCATTATGTGTAAGACAAGGTAGGCCAGTTTTCTAATACCCTTTGTCAGTGTATGTCCTCCTCCACCTTCACAGTCAGGTGTAGCTGACTACCCTTCAGTCCCCCCATGCTGTCACGGGCCGGGCCTCACCAGGCACTAGCCATTACTCCCTCCTGTGCCATGTCTCTTACCTTTGATGTTCTTTCCATTTCCAGCTCCACCGTCTTTGTTCAGGTCCTGTCACCTCCAGCCAGTGCCTTTCCTCAGGCTTCTCTGCTCCCTTGGAGGCCAGCCCACCTTCTCTGCTTCCCTCTCCCCATTTAGTCCCCCTTCCATTCGCGGTTACCTTCCTAAGTAAAACTTGGCTTTAGTAATCCCTATTCCCCAGTTAGAAACCTGTAGTGGCTTTTCATTGCCTGTTGTCTAAAGCTTAAGGGTATTGGCTGTCACAGAGCAATAGAAGGAATGATAAAGAACTTGGGTTTTATTGTGAAATACACTCTCTATATCTAAAGGACTTTGGCCAAGTCACTTAACCTCCTTAATCCACAACTTCATCATGAATAAAATAAGAATAATAATGGTAACTTCCTTATTAGATTATTGTTAAGATGCCCCTATTGACAATTACAAATATTTACTCAATGCTTACTATGTGCCAGATGTAGTTCTAAGTACTTTGCAAATTTCAGTTCACTGAATCCTCACAATAATTCTATGAAATAGATATTTTCTCTCCTGATTTTATGAAGGAGGAACTGTGTAACTTGCCCCTGGTCAGGAAATAATGTAAAAAGTAGTACGTAGTAGAGCAGGAATTCGCACCTAGAGCCTGGCTTTGGGGCCTGTTTGTTACCTGTTTTCCCCCACAGTATGTATAATATCTTTGGAATTGTACTTGCCTTTGTCCAATGAGTTGAAGCACTGTTCTCCTATCAATCTGTTTAAGGTGTTCTGCCATCTGGTGTCAGCCCATATTTCCCTGCAGGTAAATTTTTTCCAATTAATTAATCTTTTATGTAGGTATTGTGCATGTGTCCTAAAATGTATGTCCTTCAGGTACCCAGTTTACCTCCTGAAGTCAAAGTTATCAATTTATGAGTATTCAAAGGTGTCCCAAACATTTATAAATACACGCCAACTTATCAAAATCAGAATTTTTGTTGGTAAATTTTTACTAATGTCATTTTGTAGGTATTTTAGAGAAAGTACTTATCTTGCCATTTTTTAGCTCCACATCTTCAATTATTTCTTTTGTCTTAGGCCACTGAAAGTACCCCCCTTTCTTTTCTACCTGTATTTTAAAACCAAACTTTAAACCCAAATCCCACTCCTGTGACAAGCTTCCCATCCACCCTAATAATGAGAAGGGTATTTCTCTCCTCCTCAGAGTGCCTGTGGCCTGCATTTGGTCCCTCCCTAAAGATGGCAGGGTCTTAGAGCACAGGCCAAATTTGCTCAGCCCTGGAGCCATTGGCTCTTTGGGCTGGGTAGTACTTTGTGGTGGGGGCATCCTGGGCCCAGAAGGGTGTTCAGCAGCCTCCCAGGCCTCCGTCCACTGCCACCACCACCCAAGTCGTGACAGTTGAAAGTGTCTCTGAACTTCATCAAATGTCTGTGAGGAGACAAAATTCCCTCTTGTCGAGAACCACTGGAAAAGGGTAAAGTGCAGCGGGTACCTGCCTTGGCAATGCTTAATTTCAAATTGTAACTTTGGCACTTACTGTATGTGACGCCAATCAAATTACTTAGCCTCTGTGAGCCTGTTTCCTCATATGCAAAACTGGAATGTGAATCCATAATTTGTAGCCTCCTTGTGGAAGTTAATACTGAGGGGTACCGAAGAAGTGTCTCACGGGGTGACTAGCACAAAGCAGACATCTTGCATCGTGAGTGCCTCAGAGTTGTGGAGCATGTGTAGTGAGTTCCGCATCTCTTTGTAGCTTCCTGTCGAGAAATGTTTTTGATAGGTGGTCTTTTCTTAAATGAAAGCAGAAATGTACGTTCTTCTTATTCTGGGACTTGACGGGCTCATCAGAAAACCTCACCACTTGTTAATTTTCTAAAAGTCATGATGTAATTGACTCAGTTGCTTTTTTAGGGTTTCCTACCCCTTGCTTGGTTCTTAGCCGCCTGCACTTGACCACGGTGACCCCGCGCCAGGTCAGGAGGGCCACCCCGGCTTGGGGAGGTGGTGACGCCGTTGCGTGCCATGTGCCGGGCTGCTTTGCCTTGGCGAGGAGTCCTGCGCTGTTTGTTGGCCTCCCCAGCTTTCACTTCTTTTTTCATTTTAAATCAGCGTTTTCGAATCAGACCTCAATAAGTCTTTTATTTCTAACTCTAAAGGAACGAAAAGGGTGCTTGTGTTGGCAGTTTGTTATTTGTGGTGCTCTGAAGATGTACAGCTGCGATGGTTTCTTTAAACAGCATTGCTGTTCTTTGAACGCGGCCTTAACTTTCTTGTGTAATTGGAAGGGTAGCTGCCATTTTACTCTTAAAACCTCATGGCTTAATTCATTGCCCTTTGCAGAAACCTTGTAGAGAAGTGGCTACTTGGCATTAAACGAAGCTTGGTAAAGATAAGGCCCTGGTTAGAGGTGACTGCTCCAATCCTGGAAAAATTAACTTACAGCTTGTAGCCCTGGATTTTTAAATTATTAGGACTCTGATCATGATGGCCACCAATGTTTATTATGCTCTTTTGGGTGCTTTATTTGTATTAGGCCAGCTAGTTCTCATCACAGCCTTCTGAGGCCAGGATGTTGTTGTTATGACCCCCCCACCCCCACCCCCCAACGGAGGGCACAGATCTTTCCCGGGTCCCACAGCCACTGCGGAGAAACCAAGATTTGAATCCAGGTGGTATAACTCCAGAATCCATACCCTCAGCCACAGGGTATTGGGAAATGTCTGCATAGAAAGATTTGGGGACATTTTTGAATTATATAATATATTTTTATGAAAAGTGTGCATTCCTGTCTCTGTTTGTGGTAAATGGGTTTTCTTTTGCTTCAATAGAGCTGGCAATAGAGTGGCTAAAAATACAACCTCCAGACTTTCATAGGTAATTTGTAATTTGTAACCTGCGCTGCAGTACGTAGCTGAGTGGACTGTCACAGTGCGCTGCTTCTCCCCGCCCGCCGTTGGCTCACCTGCTTCACTGCGTGATGTCGTCTACACTTAGTATTTCTCTAACATTTAAATTGTTTCGCTGGTCCTAGTTGTCAGTGAATTCATTATCACCGAGCCAGTACCGTTCAATTTTAGAACATAAGATTCATTTAAAATTATTGAACAGTTTTGTATTGTTGGGTTTGTTCATTGTGAAGTGCCTGTGACTCTATATGAACTTGGGATTCTCTGTCTCAAAATGTTGGTCCTCAACTCAGAAGTACGGTGAGACCGCGCCCTCTCAGGGAGGTTAAGCCTCTTTCCCACCTCATGACTCCGTGCAGGCTGAGTGCGCGGCGCCGTGGCTCCATCGTTTATCCTGACTGCACCCAGAAGCCCGGCGCTGGGTTTTCCGATTGATTCTCAGGAGTCCGAGTTAGAACAAGCAGCAGACCTGGTGGGTAAGGAGTGTCCGCGAGACTTCTGAGGAAGTGTCCAGTTCTTGGTCTCTTTTAAGTAGCAGGCGTTTCCCACATTTCTTTATTCAGGTGCCTCCATGACTGTCAGACACAGACTGTAGGACTCACCTCGTGTCTGTTTTAGTGAGGAAGAGAGAGATCCGGTGGGAAGCCACTTCTTCAGGAGGAGAAGTTTCTAGGCCCACGGAGAGGCCCTGGGGAGGTTTTCTGTGCACTCACCAGGAGTCAGTATCTCAGGGAGGCGCTCCTGCTCCGGGCCGGCCTCCTGCTCTGCCAGGGCATCCGGCCACTGGCCGGGTTTCCGTCAGTGCTCCACGAGCCGGACCTGCCCATGGAATAAGGGGCAGCCACGCCTCCTTGCCCTGCGTGTTCCATTCAGGTGTGGGAGGCAGCACGTCCCCACGTGGTGACCAGAGTCAGAAAGTAATTTGGAAAGTGACTCACATTCTGTTTCTGTTTGCAGTTTAGAATTTGGGGGAAGCCTCACCCTGAGGGAGAGCAGGGCTGGGGAGGTATTTTTGAGAGAAGTCTTCTTATTACTCTCACCCCAGTGTTCCTCTTGTATCTGAGATGACAGGACCAGTTTCTAGTGAGTTGTGGTGGACAGGGGCCAGTTATGCTGTTCACACCAATAATAGGTGATCTCGGACGCCGCTCACAGATGTGTACAAAGGAACTTTAGAGACTTTACTGACCAAGCCCCTTACTTTACAGCTGGATTTGAGGTCAGAGAAGGGAAGGGACTTTCTCTGAGCTGTATAGCTGGTTAGTTCCTGAACCAGAGCTGGGGTCTCCTGGCTCCCGGCCCCGGACTCTGCCTTCACTTCTGTGCAGTGCTCACCTGCAAGTCTGGCTTCACCCAGAGAAGACTGGGCTCTGCTCCTGGGGGCATGATCTGGCGTCTCTGAGTGGGGTACAAGCTTGTCCCTGTCCCTCTCTGGTCAGATTGATTTCTCTGCAGCCTCTGCTGATGAAGCTAAGTAAGTTTTTTAGGCAAGAGAAACAAACAGTATGATTTGGCAACTGAAGGAGAGAAACGGGAATTAGTTAAGGCTCCTTTTAACTCTGTTATTTCAGGTTTTACAAGGGGACATTATCTTTGGGTATGAAGCTTGATTCATTGATTTTTTTTTTGCATTATCATAGTTATTGTGTATAAATGGTTGCAAGATTACCTATCATTATTGTTCAATTCTGGATCCTGGGGTGCTTTACTGTTGTAAATTTTACTGGCTGAGAACAGAAGTGCTATTTTTTAAAATAAAACCATTCTTCTTACCATACAGCTGAAGTTTTTATTTTCTTAATCGTAGTCCAGAAAAAGAAATTATGGAATCAGAATTTTATTGCTGGGATGGACTGCAGAATTTACCAAGTATAGCTCATTCATATTATAGGCGGGAGAAATGAGACCCAGAGAAGATTAATAATAAGTGACTCAGCAAAGTTATAGCTGTTGACTCAATGTCGCTACAAGTCTCCTTAGTTCAGGCCTGCTATTTATTTTGAGTTTCCTGTAAACTAGACCTTGTTTTTGTGAGTTTTCCATAAATTATTCCTAATTTTTTTCTAATAAACGTATTTCCCCCTTTTATAGATGAGAAAATGGAAACTCAGGAAGCTGAAGCATCTTGCCTAGTGAATGAATGAATGAATGAGCAGCAGTTTAGGAGCCGTGTGGGTCCCAAGGTCATGGTTTGACACTGCGCTGGGCTGTCTCTCTTGACTGCACTTTCCTTTAAGATTTGCAGTATCTTAATTAACTTGCTTAATTTGTCCCAGTGGTAAAGACTTTTCCTTTTGTTCATTGTCAGACGTTATAAGCTGTGCTTCTTAAGGGAAGTTAACCCAGTTCAGTGCCATTGCCAATGTTTAAAAAGTCTGGAACCTTAAATTCTTGCCGAGAATTTAGGCAAAGAACACCGCTTGTCTTGAGTGCGTCGCTGTCGTTGGGAACTCCTATTAACCCATGTGGGGTGGGCACGGGGTCACATTCACTCTACCCGTGTAGCCTTGCACACAGTATAACAGCCTAAGAACTATGAAGGAGCTAAGGTGGAAAGGCAGGGGTGACTTGTCATAAGATGGTGGCCAAAAGATATTTTTGAAAGATGCTGACCTTTTTACTTTGAGTTAATATTTGATAATTTAAGTGAAATTACAGTTGGAATGATTTTAAACTGTTTAAAGTTTATTAAAATTCTTTCATCTCTGTAGCCTAGAAATCATCCATTGATGATTTCTTATACTTCTCAGAACCCTGTTCTTCACATATAAAAATTCTACATATTTCAGGTTGCACAGAGAAGATGCACGAATGTCAGTGAATAACTTAAAGGCCCATTGAATTGTGTTCCTGTTGTGATTATCACTGTATTCTTTGTGGAAATGTATAATATCTTGCTTACTATGGTCCTTTGACATTTTAAACATAATTTAAATATGTTCTGATTGCACTAGTGTCTAAAACATTAAGTATTCTAAGATTTAACATCAAAAGTCTACTTCTCTACCCTAGTTCTGTCTGTTTTACTGGATCTTACTAGGAACACATCAACGTCTTGTTAAGTTGTGCTTGTGGTGCCTGTAGTCCATCTTGGTTTCTTTCTGGCTGATTCTTCCCTCCTCCTGGCATGAGACAGTAAGCTCTCTGAGGACACAAGGACTGTAAGCCCCGTAACTTTACTTTTTTGTTATAATACACTTGCTTGATACTTTTGCTGTATATCTGACACCTGGATTAGTGCATGGCCTGTTAGAGGAGCTTGGCTGTTGCTTGGCCAATGGAGGCATGTGAAAATACTTGCTAGGAAAGGTTATTTTAGGTGTTAAGAGAGGGTTATTTTGTCTGTTAAGAGACAGGTTTTCCTGTTTTCAGTTCCCTTCTTAAACCTCTGTGCCCTCACTTCCTAATGCTTTGTTCTTCTAAGGTTGTTTAGCCTGATACTCAAGGTAGACTGTTGGGTTTTTGCTGATAACCTTCCAGAGTTGGATGACATTCTATATCTTCTTGCCTTTTCCTCACTTCTTTGTCTGTTGCGGACAGGACCTCTAAGTGACTTAAGCGTGCTTAAATGATACTTACTAAATGCTAGTATTTGTTGAACATGTAGGATTTCAAATGTATGGGAGCGTGATCTGTACTTTTAAAATATTTTTTCTTTATGGAAGGAGTTGAAATAATTCCAGAAAAACTTTGGCCTTCCCTTTAGGTCATTGTACTGTGTCAGTTTTGGGCGTTTATTTTTTTAGAATATATGTGACAAGTACCTGAATATTTTGGTTCAGTTTTTTTTTGGTTCATTGCTGTACTGTTGCCTGGATATCAAGGCTTTTTAATCCTCTCCTGAAATATTAAAAATGTATACACATCATTAGACATCTTGGAAATGCAGAGCAGTGAGATTACACACCTCGCACCCACTAGAGTGATGAAAATAAAAATATCAGAAAACAAGTGCTCACCGTGATGAAGAAATCGGAACCCTCTTATACTGCTAGTGGTCATACAACCTGTATCAGACAGGTTGACAGTTCATCAAAAGGCTAAACATAGAGTTTACTGTATGATCTAACAGTGGCCCTCTCCTAGGTATATATGCAAGAAAAATGAAAACTTACATCCACACAAAAACGTGTACATCAATGTTCATAGCAATATTATTTATAATAGCCAAAAAGTGTAAACAACCCAGATGTCTACCAAGTGAATGGCTAAGCAAAATGTGGCATAGTCAGTGGAACATTATTTTTTCCAATGAAGTACAGTTACATGTTGCATGCAGGTGCACCTTGGAAACATGCCAGTTAAAGACCACTTTGTAGGCTTCCATTTATATAAAATGTCACAAACCAGCAAATTTATGAAGAAAGTAGATTAGTGGCTGCCTAGGGCTGGAGGTTTGGGGAGGAGACGGGGAATGAACTCGGCTGGGTTTGGTGTTTCCTTTTTGGATGATGAAAATGTTCTAAATTAGATAGTGGTGATTGTTGTGTATCTAAAAACCATGAATTGTACACTTAAAAGGGTGAATTGTATGGTATGTAAGTTACATCTCAATCAAGTTGTTACAGAAAAAATTATATGCTTAGATGCATTTGCTTCCATGAGTATAAACTATCTCCAGAATGACACACATTGGTTGCCTGTGGGGAGGATTTGGGTTGCTATGGGGGCCAGGACCGGTGGAGACTTTTACTCAGTATCCTTTGTGTCTCTTGTATATTGTACCTTGTGATTATATTACTATTTTACAAATAAATTTTGAACAAAAAAAGGTATCAATAACTCCTCTCTCTTGATTTTACTGTGACCAGGTCCTTCAGGGGTTAGATTACCTACACAGTAAGTGCAAGATCATCCATACGGACATAAAGCCAGAGAACATCTTGATGTGTGTGGATGATACATATGTGAGAAGAATGGCGGCCGAGGCCACCGAGTGGCAGAAAGCAGGCGCTCCTCCTCCTTCAGGGTCTGCAGGTGAGAGAGTTGCGCCAGCTTTGTTTCTATCTCTCGGGGACATTGAGAGAGCCTGCAGAGTTGCACATTGAGGGCACTTGAGTCAAACACGTATTTTAGTAAGAGCTTCGTGGCTAGAAATAATTAGACCTTTTTCTTGAGAAGGAAGATGCCCCCATTAAGTTATACTTTAATATTTGAGTTACTTAACTTTGTCCTCCTTTAAAAGTTCATTTAAATTCTTACCTGCTGCTCGATCTACATTTGAAGACTGTGCCCTTGCTCACTTCCCTGCAGAGGGGTAGTGGTCACAGGTGTCACAGAGCCGAGCTGCAGTCAGCAGAATTGTCTTCTGGCTCCAGGTTTGTTAGAGTGCTTCTTGGTCAGCATAGCTACATCAGTCGGGGTCTCACTGGTGCATGCAGAATCCGTTACAGAGGACCCAAGGGTGGGAGAAGACCAAGCGACCCATGTATTGGCGTGTACAGGTTTATTTTTGGTTTTCACAGAGTACAATGCAACAGTGAGGTATTGACTGTGCTTTTCCTCCCCTCCATGTTATCTTGTGCCCTCCTGTGCGGTCGGGCAAGCCGGCAGGTGGAAGGGCTAAAGGCCTGTGACTGACCTGGTTCTTGGGGGATGTCCCGCCTCCAGAGCTGGTCTAGCATCAGGATGCTCTTGACCCTGTGAAACCACAGTCCAGCAAGCTTTTGATGCTGCCAAAGTGTGGTCATGTGATTTCTAGACCATTTGCTACGGTATTTGATTTACTTTTAGTTGAATTTGGTCAGATGACTGTGGAATATTTAAAAACTCTTCTCCATTTTCTTAAGTTACCAGTTGGTGCTTTGGCATTGACTGTTTTTGAAATGAATGGGTATTTAATTTTGGATAAATAAGAGAAATGGCTCCATACTTTTACTGTGCCTTTTAAGACCCAATGATTTGTTTGGGTTGGATAAACTTTGGATTTCTATGATTAAGAGCTCTGATATTTAACAGTTGTTAAAGTTGGATAGCCATTAAAAGGCAGTATTTATTTCATTTTGCAATTCTGATTATCTATATAAAGATATGTATCTATTTCCTCTAAATGTTCGTTTGATTTCCTTCTGTTTCAGTGAGCACCGCGCCTCAGCAAAGACCTGTGAGTACTTACACACTTATGTTCTCCTTCGTGTCATAAGTCGCTGTCAGTCTTGAGCTTTTCAAATTGTAACATTAGTTTATATTTAATTTTGCAACCATCTTTCAAATAAGGTTTGTTTGGGGGAATCTGATGCACTTTTTTTTGTTTCACAATCGCTCATATTCTTATGTATGTTAATGTAAAAGACAGGCATGTTCACAAATGCTGGGTATCCTTGACTTACAAGACTTACTGTTTTGGTAAGGTGCAGTGATTTTTAGAGTCGAAATGATCAGAACTGCTCCAAGTCTGGTCTTCATTCTCCCCGTGCGCTCTCTAGAGCGCTGTTGGCTGAGCCCAGGGAGATGTGACAAGACAGAGGTAGGCTGTGAAGTGCGTTGGTTCCAAGGACATTTGACATTCTTTCTGATTTGCTTCCCAAGTTACCTGTTTCTCTGAAGCTGCTCTAATTTTTTTCTAGCCGATAGTTAAATATGAAAAGAGTATTACCTATTTTGTGGTTCTGTCAAAACACTAAATCCAATCCAATGAAATAAGCTGCTTGGAATTAAATCCTACCACAACAGACCTAACCCTGGCTTGGTTCCAGTAGAAGATAGAATGAATATATAAATATCTTGAGTTGATATATATGTACAGCCTTGAGTTGATGGGTCCCTTTTTAAGGGTTTTAAGAGTTTTATGAACTAAAAGCATTTGAAAGGAAATGTCCAGAAATTCAGAGTGCTGCCAACAGCTTTCAGTTTGGAACAGAAGTCCCTGTAATAATCGTGCCACCTGGCCTGCTGAGGAGCCGAGTCATTTCCCACAGTTCTGCCGTGGCTTGAGCAGCTTGTTTTGATTATTGATTCTGTGAGAGACTGGAGGCTGTCATTGCCAGAACTTTCCAAGTCAAATGGCCATGAATGGAGGCAGACTGAAACAGTGGCTTTTTCTTTTTTTCCTTCATGTGCTCATTTCTTACAGTGTGTGTAGTCTTGTGTGTTGAAAACAGCTCAGTGTGTGAGACACAAACACTAACAGTGCTGTTGACCAACAGTGAATGAAATGCACCTGTTTTGGCAGGCAGTTAAGTCAATAAGGAGAGAGGAGGACACTGCTAGTTTCTATCAGGGCAACAGCAAATAGAACTTGAAAGAGGTATTTCTTATTAAAGGCAAGAGTATTTCCACATGCTCAGGTCTTCAGAGAGTGAACTTGAGGTGAACTTGAACTAGAAATGAAAAAGACTTCTTGGATTTAAGTTATATCCCTCTGAGGGCGGGACCTGGTGGTGGTCCTGTTACTTGATATTAGACAGCACTGGTTTCTTTTTCTAGTTTTCTTGTAACCTTAACCATGAGGTGGACCTCATGTCTGGGCATGTGTTTTTAATGAATACAGCCTGAAAAAAACAGAATTTGTTGGTGTTCATCATGCCACTAGCTCTTACACTATTGTGTGTGCTTTAAAAGGAAGCAAGCTGACCCGTGGTATTTCTTTAACATGTTGTAGATAGGAAAAATATCTAAAAACAAAAAGAAGAAACTGAAAAAGAAGCAGAAAAGGCAGGCTGAGTTACTGGAAAAGCGCCTGCAGGAAATAGAAGAATTGGAGCGAGAAGCTGAAAGGAAAACAATAGAAGAAAACATCCCATCAGCTGTCCCATCCAGTGAGCAAGATGATGAGTCCTGCCCAGAGGTGGAGCTGCAAACAGCAGGCTTGGAGGACGCGGCCGGTGGGGAGCCCACGAGCGGCGATGGTCAGTGAGGTCTGGAGACAGGGCCTGTGGGGTCCCAGGAGCTTCATTAGCAGGGACCTGAGGGTCACCATGCAGGCTGACTTGCGCTGCTGCTTCAGATGTGAGGGAAATTCTCCCCAGCTCCTCACTGGGGACTGTGGGGAACTGTCTGTTTCTTCCTTTGTAAACTGTATCCCAGAAGTACGTTAGTATTTCAAAATAGTTTTTTAAAAGATGGAAAATGCCTGAGAAACACCATGTCTGTATTATGCTAATATTGTCCTTTATTCTGTAATTAACCTTTTCCCTAACAGTAGTGTGCTCACACACCTTTTCTGAAGATTGTAGAGGACAGGATAGAAGTGGAACTCCGTAATAGTCATTTCCACCCCAAACTAACTTTTTCTAATAAGAGTAGGCTGATTATTTAATAAATGAGAAAAAATATTTAGAAAACTGGAAGATTTTACCATGAGAGCCAAAGAGGTGTTTGCCATCAAGAATGTAAATGAAGCACATTCAGAAATGTCTCCTGTTGGAGGAGACCTAGTGCCACTGTGTTAAGGAGAGTAGCACGTTCTAATTCTTAACCCATTGGCTTCTTAAGGTGAAGCTGAGGACCAGGAAGAGAAAGAAGATGCTGAGAAGGAAAGCATTGAGAAAGATGAAGACGATGTTGAGCAGGAGCTGGCAAATATAGACCCTACGTGGGTAGAATCACCCAGAGCCAACGGCCACATTGAGAATGGCCCGTTCCTACTGGAACCGCAGTTGGATGACGAAGACGATGAGGAGGAAGATTGCCCGAATCCTGAGGAATATAACCCTGATGAGCCGAATGCAGAGAGTGATTACACATACAGCAGCTCCTATGAACAATTCAATGGCGAATTGCCAAATGGACGACATAAAATTCCTGAGTCACAGTTTCCAGAGTTTTCCACTTCGTTATTCTCTGGGCCCTTAGAACCTGTGGCTTGTGGCTCTGCACTTTCCGAAGGATCCCCACTTACCGAGCACGAGGAAAGCAGTCCATCCCACGACAGAAGCAGGACGGTTTCAGCCTCCAGCACTGGGGATTTGCCAAAAAGTAAGTGTCCCTCCCCTTCGAGGGTCTGCTTTCCATGGCCCGGGTGTCATGCCTGTGACAGTTGCTGTGAAGGGAATTGGCTCGAGGTGGTAAAGCTGTGTATGTGTGCATTAACCATTTTCATTTTACTACCTTTGTACTCATGAATAAGTAATTAATCTAAAATATATTCTGTGCCACTAGGCTCTCTGCATATCAGATCTCATTTCTAAGCTTTTCTCATTTGTCCTGTGTTTAGCTAGTAACATCAGACATTTGCAAAAACCTTTCAAGTTTAGCAGCTTACACTTGCAGCTTTCTAGAGTGCATAGTTTAATTTATAATTTGTACTTCCATCTGATAGTTTTATATTTAGTTTTTGGGTTTTGTTTCGTTTTCTGTTCAAGGAAAAAACATGCCTACTCTTTGTCTGTATTGAGGAAGAAGTGTCATATTGATAGTTGTTCCTGATGATCAGACTTCACTATTGGAATTTTTTTAAAGGAAGTGGCATGGCTTTAGATGTGATGATGACTTTTGTCATCTTACTTCAAGAGTGACTGCCACATGACTTATCTCTGCCTGTGACATGCTGAGGGACCTCAGTAGGCAGACTGGGCATCGCAGTTGGTTTCTGTTCTGTCTGTCCTCCAGTGGAAAAGCTCAGAAACCTCCTCTGCTCCCTCTACTGACAAGAGTGTTTAACACATGGCTGGGTGATTGATGAGTGAGCCCTGCAAATAGCCCTTTCGTTCAGGCAGGTGGGGAACCTGCAGAGCTGTCTTCCTCATTGGCTGTAATTGATTGTCCTAAGGATGTGGGTTTCTTCCCTTGGGCCGACGTGTCCTTCCTCTCTACGTTTGCCTTAATGAGACACTGTTTGGAGGTGCTTCTAAAATGCTTTCATATGGAATGAAGGTTCATCTAAGGCAAAACTCACCTCCGTGTGTCTCCTTTACCCCCACATTACTCCCACCCCACTTCTGACACCCCTTGTCACCAGCTGTGTGTGTAGGGGGGCTTCCCCACACCACCACACCAAACAAGCCTCTGATACCAGCAGGGGGTCTTGCAGTTTAATTCAGATACCAGATCCCATAGGCTAAGGGCTCAGGACCACAAGACTGCCCCACCTCACATGCCAGTGGCAGGTCCACATTGTCCCCTGTGCCTCTGACCCATCGGCTATAAATTGGAGGTTCCCGTGACCCCCTCCCTGGGTCCTATCACTTGTTAGTGCTGTGCACCGAACTCAGGAAGACAGTTTACTTGATAGATTACTGGATTATGAAAGGATGTAACTCAGGAGCAGCTGATGGAAGAGCGGCGTCGGGCGGCGCAGGGGCAGGGGCAGGGGCGGGGGAGGGGCAGGGGGGGGGGGGGGGGGGGGGGGGGGGGGGGGGCAGGGGCAGGGACCTGGAGCTGCTGCTCTCTCCCCGCGCTCCACCTTCCCCGCGGCATCGCACACACCCTGTCATCTCATGGACTCGTGGGTTCATTTTCTTTTTAATTGACACATTTAATTATGTGTTATAATCATTTACAGCCTTTTTTTTTTTGATGCTAGAATTGTCCAGGTCTGGTCTGAGAGCCTCCTGGAGTCGGCTCTGATGCCTTTTTGACCCAACCCCATAATTCTTCAAGCACTTCCTTGCTTTCTAGAACCAGGTTCATAATTTCCCTGACCTATGCTGGATTTGCCCGTATCTCCAATTGGGTTTTGTTATAAATTTTTTTTTTTTTACATTTTGTAATGTACGTAATATGTAGAAACAGGAGTATGCAAAATATATGAATATGCATATATTGAGGTGAGTGTTAAAATCTTTTTTCTGATGGTGTAAACAATGAGAAAGATTAGCTTTAGCAATCCCAAGTGTAGCCTAGCCTCTTCCTAGTTTATGTGTAAGACATAAGGGAGAGCGTCTGTGTGAACATGGCTCACTGCCTCACACTTCTGTTCCTTTGCTTATGCTTTTCCTCCTGCGTGGGATGCTACTTCCTGTTTATCCCTTGTCCATCCTTTCGGCAAGCTTTCCTCCTTTTGTTAGGTGGCAGCTCAGAGCACAGTCCTCCCCATGGGCCCTGCAGGCCTGTTAGTCTGTTCATACTCTTAACTGGGTGGTCATTGTTCACTTCCATTATCTTCCTCCTCGTTGGGATGTAAACTCTTTGAGAGTGCTGTGTGTTTTTGTTTTTGTTTTTGTTTTTGTTTTTTTGGGGGGTAACGAGTTTTTTTTAATTAATTAATTTATTTATTTTTAAAATTATTTTACAATTTATTTAGGTATCATTAACCTACAGTTACATGTGCAATATTATGGTGATTAAACTACCCCCTTCATCAGGTCCCCCCCACCAACCCCATTACAGTCACTGTCCATCAGCGTAGTGAGATGCTATAGAGTCACTACTTGTCTTCTCTGAGTTGTACAGCCCTCCCCGTGCCCCCGCTACCTTACGTCTGCTAATTGTAATGCCCCCTTTTCCACCTTATCCCTCCCTTCCCACCCATCTTCCCCTGTCCCTTTCCCTTTGGTAACTATTAGTCCGTTCTTGGGTTCTGTGAGTCTGCTGCTGTTTTGTTCCTTCAGTTTTTTTCTTTGTTCTTATACTCCACATATAAGTGAAATCATTTGATACTTGTCTTTTTCGGCTTGGCTTATTTCACTGAGCATAATACCCTCTAGCTCCATCCATGTTGTTGCAAATGGTAGGATTTGTTTTCTTATGGCTGAATAATATTCCATTGTGTATAGGTACCACATCTTCTTAATCCATTCATCTACTGATGGACACTTAGGCGGCTTCCATTTCTTGGCTATTGTAAATAGTGCTGCAATAAACATAGGGGTGCATCTGTCTTTCTGAAACTGGCTGCTGCATTCTTAGGGTAAATTCCTAGGAGTGGGATTCCTGGGTCGAATGGTATTTCTATTTTGAGTTTTTTGAGGAACCTCCATACTGCTTTCCACAATGGCTGAAATAAATTGCATTCCCACCAGCAGTGTAGGAGGGTTCCCTTTTCTCCACATGCTCGCCAACATTTGCTGTTGTTTGTGTTTTGGATGTTGGCCATCCTCACTGGTGTGAGGTGATATCTCATTGTGGTTTTAATCTGCATTTCTCTGATGACCAGCGATGTGGAGCATCTTTTCATGTGCCTGTTGGCCATCTGAATTTCTTCTTTAGAGAAGTGTCTATTCATGTCCTCTGCCCATTCCTTAATTGGATTATTTTCTTTTTGTTTGTTAAGGTGCGTGAGTTCTTTGTATATTTTGGATGTCAACCCCTTCTCAGATGCATCATTTATGAATATATTTTCCCATACTGTAGGATGTCTTTTTGTTCTACTGATGGTGTCCTTTGCTGTACAGAAGCTTTTCAGCTTGATATAGTCCCACTTGTTCATTTTTGCTTTTGTTTCCCTTGCCCGGTGGGATATGTTCATGAAGAAGTCGCTTATGTTTATGTCCAAGAGATTTTTGCCTATGTTTTTTTCTAAGAGTTTTATGGTTTCATGACTTACATTCAGGTCTTTGATCCACCTTGAGTTTACCTTTGTGTATGGGGCTAGACAGTAGTCCAGCTTCATTCTCTTACATGTAGCTGTCCATTTTTTCCAACACCAGCTGCTGAAGAGATGTCATCTCCCCATTGTCTATCCAAGGCTCCTTTATCAAATATTAATTGACTGTAAACGTCTGAATTTTCTATTCTGTTCCACTGGTCTGTGGGTCTCTTCTTGTGCCAATACCAAATTGTCTTGATTACTGTGGCTTTGTAGTAGAGTTTGAAGTCAGGGAGTGTAATTGCCCGTGTTTTATTCCTCCTTCTCAGAATTGCTTTGGCTATTCGGGGTCTTTTCTGGTTCTATATGAATTTTTGAGTTATTTGTTCCAGTTCATTGAAGAAAGCTGTTGGTAGTTTGATAGGGATTGCGTTGAATCTGTAGATTGCTTTAGGTAGTATAGCCATTTTGACAATATTTATTCTTCCTCACCAAGAGCATGGGATGCATTTCCATTTGTTAGTGTCCTCTTTAATTTCTCCTAGGAGTGTCTTGTAGTTTTCAGAGTACAGGTCTTTCACTTCCTTGGTTAGGTTTATTCCTAGGTGTTTTATTCTTTTTGATGCAATTGTGAATGGAATTGTTTTTCTGATTTCTCTTTCTGTTAGTTCATCGTTCGTGTATAGGAAAGCAACAGATTTCTGTGTGTTAATTTTGTATCCTGCAATTTTGCTGAATTCAGATATTAGTTCTAGTAGTTTTGGAGTGGAGTCTTTAGGGTTTTTTATGTACAGTATCATGTCATCTGCAAATAGTGACAGTTTGACTTCTTCTTTACCAATCTTGATGCCTTGTATATCTTTGTTTTGTCTGATTGCCGTGGCTAGGACCTCCAGTACTATGTTGAATAACAGTGGAGAGACTGGGCATCCCTGTCGTGTTCCCAAACTTAGATGAAAAGCGTTCAGCTTCTTGCTGTTAAGTATGATGTTAGCTGTGGGTTTGTCATATATAGCCTTTATGATGTTGAGGTACTTGCCATCTATACCCATTTTGTTGAGAGTTTTCATCATGAATGGATGCTGAATTTTGTCAAATGCTTTTTCAGCATCTATGGAGATGATCATGTGGTTTTTGTTCTTCTTTTTGTTGATGTGGTGAATGATGTTGATGGATTTTCGAATGTTGTACCATCCTTGCATCCCTGGGATGAATCCCACTTGATCATGGTGTATGATCCTCTTGATGTATTTTTGAATTTGGTTTGCTAATATTTTGTTGAGTAGTTTTGCATCTACGTTCATCAGGGATATAGGTCTGTAATTTTCTTTTTTGGTGAGGTCTTTGCCCGGTTTTGGTATTAGAGTGATGCTGGCTTCATAGAAAGAGTTTGGAAGTATTCCCTCCTCTTCTATTTTTTGGAAAACTTAAAGGAGAATGGGTGTTATTTCTTCTCTATATGTCTGGTAGAATTCAGAGGTGAATCCATCAGGTCCTGGGGTTTTGTTCTTGGGTAGTTTTTTGATTACCGATTCAATTTCATTGCTAGTGATTGGTCTGTTTAGTTTTTCTGTTTTTGCTTGGTCAGTCTTGGAAGGTTGTATTTTTCTAAGAAGTTGTCCATTTCTTCTAGGTTTTGCAGCTTGTTGGCATATAGATGCTCATAATATTCTCTTATAATTCTTTGCATTTCTGTGGGGTCCGTTGTTATTTTTCCTTTCTCATTTATGATTCTGTTTATTTGTGTAGATTCTCTTTTTCTCTTAATGAGTCTGGCTAGGGGTTTATCTATTTTGTTTATTTTTTCAAAGAACCAGCTCTTGGTTTCATTGATTTTTTCTATTGTTTTATTCTTCTCAATTTTATTTATTTATTTTCTGATCTTTATTATGTCCCTCCTTCTGGTGACTTTGGGCCTCCTTTGTTCTTCTTTTTCCAATTTCAATAATTGTGTCTTAGACTGTTCATTTGGGAATGTTTTCCTTCTTTAAATAGGCCTGGATTGCAATATACTTTCCTCTTAGAAGTGCCTTTGCTGCATCCCACAGAAGTTGTGGCTTTGTGTTGTTGTTGTCATTAGTCTCCATATATTCTTTGATTTCTGTTTTGATTTGGTCGTTAACCCATTGATTCATTAGGAGAATGTTGTTAAGTCTCCATGTATTTGTGAGCCTTTTTGATTTCTTTCTAAAATTTATTTCTAGTTTTATACCTTTGTGATCTGAGAAGTTGGTTGGTAGGATTTCAATATTTTTGAAATTACTGAGGTTCTTTTTGTGACCTTGTATGTGGTCTATTCTGGAAAATGTTCTATGTGCACTTGAGAAGAATGTGTATCCTGTTGCTTTTGGGTGCAGAGTTCTGTAGAAATCTGTTAGGTCCATCTGTTCTAGTGTGTTGTTCAGTGCCTCTGTGTCTTTACTTATTCTCTGTCTGGTTGATCTATCCTTTGGAGTGAGTGGTGTGTTGAAGTCTCCTAAAATGAATGCATTGTTGTCTATTTCCTCCTTCAATTCTGTTA